>JAQIYE010000525.1:0-12083 GCA_034699765.1 Xenyllodes armatus
TATCGATTCCGAGTTCATTTTCTAAAACTAGGAATGACCTTAACCCGAGTCCGAGTCAAATTAAAAAAAAAATCAGAACTAATTTTTTTGAAGAATCATTCCCATCATCATCATGAAAATAAGAATATTTTGAAGGTTGTTTTGTGGGGAGGAATGGGAATTGAGGGATGTAATGTACTGTAACTGACCCCGCCCTGGTGCCGCCGGTGTGGTTTTTATTTTTTTGTTTTTAATTGTCCTTGTGGGTCCCTGAAGGTACGTAGAACCCTTCATTTGAAAACAGGTCAGGTGTGTATAATTTCAAGGGTCACAAGAAGAAGGCTAGGCTCCCATCATTAATGGACCATCATTCTGAAAATTTCATGATTGAAGGGTTCATCTCATTCACTCAGAGTCTAAAATTTTCCCTTGTCGTCTCCAATTACATCAAAATATAAAAATATGGAGACACTCTTCTTCAAGGAGCCATCTAAAAGTAAAAGTTTGGAAAAATCATCAAAATTGACAAATTTTTGGTCAAAAGTACGAAAATAGAGGCTTGAGGTCAACAATTAACTCGTCCATGGTGATGACCTCCAAGGCATCTTAGAGTAACTTCCATCACTACAAATGTCACATTTTCATTTTTTTTGTCATTTAATGCATTAAAATATCTTTCCATTAAAATTTCAAATCACTTTCATCACCTAAAAATAAAATAAAACAAAAGGGACAAAAATAGGGTTCATTTTCCAAGGGATCTAAAAAAGGTTGAGAGGAAAATATCATCCTGGATTTTAAAATGTCCTTGTGTGAAACCTGTTGTTATTACTTTTTTTTAAAAAAAAACTGGACCCTCTAATGACTTTTGTGGGGAACCCTTGAAGGGAAGTAAATGTGTTTTTGGAAGGTGTCTAATTTTCACTTCTATTGTTCTTTGTTTCCCTTATTTTGTCTAGACATCAATGACAATCCACCAGAATTTGAGGGAGGGTCAGAATATTACCCTCAAGTCACAGGGAATGGAGGGGTTGGGACTCCAATCCTTCGACTCTCTGCAATTGACCCTGACCTTGGGAATAATTCTAAGGTGTCCTACCTCCTGGATCCATCTTTAACATCAGCATCCTCATCGTCATCATTAGGGGAATGGTTTGAGGTCAATCGGGTCTCTGGTCTAGTTACGACTCGGGTCCCTTTGAGACAAATCCTGAGTCTTGATCCAGAACCAATCATTAGAGTAATTGCGAGGGATGGGGGAAGGCCGGCCTTGTCTTCAACTGCGACGATTATGGTTCAAGTGGATGGTGGTGGGGGTCGTGGTCCATCATCATCCGTGAGTCATCATGGAGACGTCTCTTCGTCCCTTCCGGCGGCTCGATGTGTGAACAAGGTAAGGTTAATTTATTTAGTAAATGACATGTTTTCATGGTCGTTAGGTCAAAGGTCATTAGATGGAACCTTTGCTCATTATCATGGTCATTAGGCTAGCATCCTCTAATTCACTTGTTAATGATGATGGGTCAAATTTTTTTTAAAAACGAAAGGGTCATGTGTCGCGTAGTAACCTTCCTGAGGTCTCTCAGCAGGTGATGACAGGATGAAGAAGATGAAGACTACTAAAAAAAGTTTTAAAAAACCCTTTTTGTCCTTGTCCTCTACCATTGCCTCATCTTACTCCAATTATGTCCTCAAGGGTTCGTGGGTCAAATAAATGGAAATGGATATAAATATAAGAATACAATCAGGTTTTTAGAAGATGGACATGGAAGTAGTTTGTAGTACGCCACAGGGGCCCTTGTCTGTCCTTGTCCAAGTCCCTCTCGATGCCCATACCATACCCTTCAACTACCAAACACCCCATCCATCTCCTCCCATTGTTATAAGATTATTCATTGTTCTAGGGCTTCAGTCGGATCGGATCGGATTGGATTCGAAGTAGGGCTAACAATAAGATGTTCTAACATTAAAAATTCAAAACCAGCCCAGATCACGATTTTAATGATTTTTGGTCCTGGACTGGACCCGAACCGTGCCCTTAACGAGATCAGATTGTAGCTTAGCTTGGACCCAAGTTCCTTCTTTATTTCTTAAGAAGACTCTCAAAAGTTTTTTTCTTCCTTCATTGTTATTTTGTTATTGTTGTTGGAAATAAGGGGTTACTGCTATCTTTGAGCTGGAATGAAGAACAGGTTAAAGGGACAACAATAGATGATATGAGATTGAGGAAGGAAGGGCCCTCAGGAGAGGATACAACAATACGAATACATATCCACAGAAATCTAGAAAAAGAGACGTTTTTTCCTTATTTTTGGGTTGGAGCCCTTTTTTGGTTTTCTGGGTCGAGTATGATTGTTGGGGATACTGATAGAGTTTGATCGAATGTTGAGTTTAAACACAAATGTGTGGACCGAATTCAGTACAAGTCCGTGGTCGAAATCAAGGATGTCTAAAATTGCTTGTTTTTAAATATAGTAGCCTGGATCAAGCTTGACCTGGATTGGCTCCAGGTTGTAATGTAATTGCCCAAAACTTCCACATTTGACATTTTTCAGTTTGATCCGATTTCTTCAGGTAGCCTTAAGAAAAACCCTTCGAGCCATCATAGAGTCCGCTACTCGCTTTCTACCTCTTGAACTAAAATTGCATTTTAAAATAGCGCTTAGCTGTGCAGAGATTATAAAAGACGTTAACTATAAAAAGAGCGAGTTTCTAAATCAACTCAGCTCGAGAATGTTCATAAGCACTAACATGACTCGTAGAAAATCGAAGCGGAGCCAAGCGACTCGGAATTTTACGAATAGTTATCAATTTGGCGATATCTACATATAAGTCCTCTCAAATCAGCTTTCATTTTTCTTATTCATCCGGTTTTTAAGAATTTCGAAGATTTTACAACATGCCAAAAGGTGCTGAAAATCCAGTCAGCTCATTCGAATTTCTTTTGTTCTTTCTTTTATTGTGTTTTATGGTCCATCCCATCACCTCAAACTCAAACCCTTTTTTGAGGGATTCGTCATTTTGCAAATTTCTCAGATGGAATTCCCAAAATCCAATTATTACCTTTTGCTCTCAAAGTACCTTTTCAGACAGTTTTGGTCTTCATACCATCCATTACCCTCATGCGAATTTCTTTAGCTGTTAAAATATTTTAGGGCCTCCAGGCCTTATATTTAAGTCAGTCAGTCTTCAATTATATGTTTTATGCGAAATTCTTATTATTATTCTCTCCTTAACCAACCCAACTGTATTCAGTACTTGACCTCTCTGCAAATTAACTTTAGGATGAGAAAGAATAATAAAATCTGACAGATTTAAGACGCATTATGCTTACTACTACCAAGTAATTTCTTCAGGGGAAAAAATAGAAATTTTAATGGTTTTAGTCCGAAAAGTTTTCTTCTTCTTTCTTCTGTTTTTAGATCTTGAGCTTTAAGGGCCATTAACCATTTTTTGAATATATGTCTGTCTGTGAGAGGGAATGGAATGAAGGACCTTAGAGCAATTACTCAAGTAAAGTCCTGTTGTACTTGTGCAGTACTGACTAGTCCCATGTTATGTCCATCTGACAATAGACAATAATATGAGCCGTTTCTCCACTTTAGCACGCTTACTACTACGGTCCAATTCAAGCTGACCATCAGTGGCGTCAGAACGTTGAACTTGAAAATATAACACTATATTGATAAAGTTTGGAGGCCCCTGAATGACCGAATATCTTTCTTCCATGAATCATTTTGACCTGGGTCACCAAGACAAACCCGGATTTCTTGAATTAGGTTGACCCCTTCTTGTTAAAACATACGATTCTGAGACCAGAACAGATATGTACAACTACCCAAAAGATTTAATAGTTAGTCAGACAAGTACAAATTGTCCAAAAAAAACTTTTTTAAAGAAAAAAAATCATTGCTTTTGGGTTTAAAGGATAGACCGGATCGTGGTGATGATGAACCATCATCAACATCCATGATGATGCATGATGAGTTTAAAAATGCTCTTTGAAAGAATGACTCTAAAAATTTCACAGTCTCATGTTAGGAACAACGAGAGTTTTGTTTGATGATTTTTCGGAAGATTTTTGTTTTTTAATTTTTGTACAAAAAAAAGAGAGAATTTCTTTTGGGTTTTTTGCGTCATCATGATTTCTTCCTTTCATGTATGCTCCTTGGTTTCATTGTTATTGTGAAGGAAAATGAGTTTTATGAAGTTCACAGGGGTAGGCAGATGCCGAAGCCGAGGAGAGGGAGGATTTGTATTTCATATTTCACTTTTGTTATGGATTGGAGCACATCCTTTTATTATTGAGGAAAAGGTGGAATTGAAGGGATGCGAGCAATAAAATAATTAGGGTTTTAAGCGGAAATGAGCGCAGACTAGGGGTTTAGATGGTTTATTTTCTAGTCAATACAATTATTGTTGAATGAATTTTGACCTTTTGACCTATGAGCAACAAGCATCTGTATTGAAACAATAGAAAGGTTATTCGAGGTCCCTGAAGACACATTTCCCAGATTTTCAATGACATCAGTTACATATTTCCCTTGATCTAGATCCAGGCATCCAGGTAGGGTGTTTTGGAGGTAATTAGTACCTTCCAGGTCATCTGTTCAACATTGTTTTCAAATTTTCAATAGCAGATGTCCAAAAAATTGACCAGAAAGGAGGATGAGGATGATTATTCTGATGAGAGCCTTTTTCCACCCTCCTCCTCCCTCTTGAATGACCTCAAGGTCCCTCGTTAGATCTTCTGGTCGACGACTGAGACTTCCATTTCTGTACTTATAAGAACAAAACAAGGATGTGCGTGATTTCGTGGAGGCCTTTTTTTTATGCCGTGTTATGGGGTTCCTTCGTTTGTTAGTTTCAGGGGCTGCTAGAGGGGTTTGGTTAAATTCATTTTTTGGGATCTCTGGTTCTTTTGTTTTTTGAGTTTTTTTTTGAAGAATCTTCTCTCGTCCTTCTTCGTCTGGAAATGGAAGAAAACCCTGAAGAAGAAGGGGGGAAATGTTAGAAAATCAGAATGGCTCCACTTAAGTATAGGCTTTGGGCTTGGACTTAACCACAGTCAGAGAAAAATGATCAGAGAGAGAGTCGAAAGGGAGGAACCCAACATAACTACACTAAAAATTACTTTTTTGGTACGGAATCTCTCTCTGCCCTCCACAAATTGTATCCTTGTTTCTTGGATCCAGTTATTGAGGTTGACCTCAAGGAAGCGTCCGTCTGTCTGTCTGTCTGTCGGTCTGTTTAAATTTTAGACTAGTTTAATAGTTGTCTGAGAAATCATTTGTCTGATTTGGTTGGGCTTGGACTTTCAAGGAAAATATTGGACTTTGAGCCAAGGTCATTTTAAGAGATGATCTGAAATATTGGACTTTGAGCCAAGTAGCCAAGGTCATTTTAATAAGAGCTGATCTGAGGTCAATAGAATTACCCGGTGGTCATTAAGGAAATGCTCCAGATACGACGCTAGACCAATTTTTGTTTTGTTATTTTACACCATTTTGTTAGACCGATTATGGACAGCTTTTCGCTTTGCCAAAATGCCAAACCTTTACCATCATGTCTGCTAACTCTGCGACAGTGGTGATCAAATATAGTCTCTAAGCCTTGCATTTATGAATGTATTTATGATTATGCCTGGAGAAAGTCACACAGTGCGAATTGGAATTATCCTAAATTCGCACAGCTGCACGACGCCGACGCCTTAGAAATATACAGGGTGTCTCATCCTAAAATGACATCTTTTCTCCATATCCTGTCTCCCTGTCTATCTCTTGAGCAATTTGACCTGGGTCCTTCAAAAGCAAAAATACATTGATTTTACAAGGTTTTTATTTTTTCGAGAAGATTCAGGGCTCATTTTTTCTTCTTTTGCTTGAGTGATTGAACAGGTACTTTGAAAGGAAAAGAGTCGAATAGTCGAGTCAGAAAAGTAAAAAGGATCTGGTTCTACTAATCCAAACCTTGTAATTTAGGCCCCATTTTTCCTTCTTTCTTTCTTTCTTTGGGGGTAATAATAATGGAGAAAAAAACCTCTTTGGATCGAATGGAAGAATTAAGGTTCAAATTTAACAGACAGACAACTAACAGAACAGAATTCGAACAACGAACATTGAACATCCAACAGGTATACTACTAGAGGGAGATGGGTAATAATGAGAGAGCACTTAAGTTGTACTTTTAAGAAGGGAAAAAAGGTAGAAGGAAAAAAAAACAACGGAGCCAGAGGCAATCTCACATTCCTTTCTCCTCTTCTTCGGTCTAAACAACTAACGAACATTTGAATTGAACTCTGCAGAGAAGACATAGAAGGAAGGTGTATAAGAAATAGTCAAACGAAACATTAAGTCTCTCGACTGTTAACTAACAACAACACAAAACAACACATGGGATGATGATGAAGAAAATGATGAGATTGTGATTGTGGAGTGATGCATGTGAAGTCCATCGAGTCCATCCCATTTTCTCATTCTACAACAACATCTCATGCATGCATGCATTGATGAGAGAGAGAGAGAACCCTCAATTTAAAAATTTACAAAAAAATAAAAGTCTAATACTACTAATGGACCTTAACCACACAAAAAATCCAGACCTTGTCTTGATTTAATTTGATGGAATAGTAGTAGGAGAATGAATTATGTCCGTTTCATGAGATTTGTTTTGAAAAAATGAATATTTACTTGTTTTTTTTCTAAAAAGCGCCCCTGATAAGGATATATTGCGCTAATGAGGAAATGAGGATGTAGGCATGAGCTTAAGTAACGGTTTTAAGTTTTAGTGTCGCCATCTATTAGTTCATCAAGGGAATTAGAAGGGTGGACGCTAAGGCGATGCGCTTGCGTCAACCTCAGAAATATCATGTCAGAGGCTATGTTATACGAGAAGATGATTATTTGCATGTTTTTGGACCTTTGGTGATCCAGACGATAATATCCTTTAGCCTGCAGGATGTTTGCAGTGTCCAGGTTGTACTTATCGCCATTAGCTTCCCAAAGATAATCTGTTCATTTTTATTCTTCTATCTTAAGTACTCACATATGAACTTGCATGACACAAGAAGGACTAACCAAGGGCCTCGAATATCATCCTTTTTTTCTTACTTTTATCAACATGTTATTTGGGGGGGGGCCTTAATGCCCGAATTCATCCATTTTTCTCATTCATGATGGGATTTTAAAGGTAGGTGGATAATAAGTGGGTACGGGATCCATATCCTGAGAGAGACTTCAATATGCTAAGAGTATGGGACCACTTACCTTACGATTCTACGACCCTAAGGAATAAGTCAAGTCGAGTCTCGGTTCCACCCTAATCGACTCCTTGATGAAGTAAGTCCCTTTGTAGCGGTCCCTATAACCGGTTTACATTTTTACAGTTTAGTCGGACTTAAAATGTGCCCGAGCCACCAAAATTACACACCAACATCATGAGTCCGAAATGTGCAACTTTGAGATTTTATTTTCAGAGACTCGACTAGTTAGGCCGGTTAGGCGTGAACATTGAGTCTCCCTAAAATAAGACAAATTGATTGGCTTCAAATATAAAGTTGAGGGTTCAGAAAAATACAAGGGACTTTGGCTATTGTTATAATGGTCATCATCATTAAGGATAACGGCTCCAAAATACATTTACATTCCCACCATCATCAACTCAAAAAAATGTAATGAATGTAATGAAAAAAATGCAATGTGATGACATTTTATTTGGAGAACAAAGGAAATCAGTCATTATTTAAGAAACCTAACAAATACAGAACCATGTGTCTGATAGCTTCTAACTCGAACTCAATCCGAATCAGACCCGTCGCGGACATTGGATAATTTCATGATGTCATAAACCTTTAAAAAAAATTGAAATCAAAAACTTGAAAAATTTGAGGTTATTTGTGATTTTAACAGGAAAATCTTGTCAATTGTCAATCCTTCTCACAGACACTCACCCTTAACCCTTCATTTATTTCCTCCAGATCCAGTTCGGTTCTTGGACCTCGTTGACATTGTCATTATTTTCAAAAAATGTCAAAGTCCTTGTCTCTTGTCTCCCAAACCCAAACCAGACCACTTATCTAATGCCCTGTTATAATTTTTGGTCTTGTGGACTCGATATTTTTAAAATAATAGATGGATGGTTGGATAATAATGACCCTTGTTTTTGTGGTTTGGAAACAACTTCATTTTTAAGATGATGATAAGTTAAGAAATAACTAAAGGCCATTGTTGGGAGACAATGCAATGTTTTTTTTCCCCATTCAATTCAATGGTTTTCTTTTTTTCTTTAAATTTCAATTTTCAGGGTCAAAGTTCAAGAGGATCCAGTAGATGTCCTCCTGGGAAGGAACCACTCATTGTTCTTACAATTCCAGAAAATACACGGGTTGGTAGCCGAGTTTGGGATTTTTCTGGAAATCTTCTTGCCCTTGAACCAAATCTCAGAGGTCCTCCTGCTCCTCCAATCTTTTGGACCTTGGAACAAGAGGTTCCAGGAACGTTTAAGATTCATCCATCTACTGGAATATTAGAACTTGAGGGTCCCTTGGACTATGAGGTGATTTCTTCCCATGTCCTCATCCTAACCATAGCATCAGGAGGAGGTGGACAAGGGCAAGGAGGATCCGAGGGTCCTAGGATCCTTCTGACCCTTGCAGCTCAAGTCCTTGTCCAAGACCTTAATGATAATTCACCAGAGTTTCAGTCTCAGGGTGACCTTGACCTTTACCTTGAGGGGGAATCAATTGGCTCTGTGATTCATACGTTTGTTGCTATTGACCCTGACTCGGGGGATCGTGGAAGGGTGACCTATCAGATTATTTCTGGGAATGAGGACAAGGTATTTGGATTGAATGGAGAGTCTGGTGAACTTCAACTCTTGGGTCAACCTCAAAGACCTACCTCAGGAGGAGGGGATAGAAGGGAATATTTGGTCAATGTCTCGGCAACTGATCATGGAAATCCTGCCAGGGGTACGAGTCAAGTTTTAAGGATCCGGGTTAGGACCACGGCCTCGAGATCACCAACATTTCCTCAGAGACTCTATGATGTTAGGATTCGAGAGGGGTCATTGAAAGGGACTGAAGTGATTCGAGTTAGAGCAGAGTCCAGAAATTCAGGTTAGCTATTTTTGTTGCAAAAACCATTTATTTCACATTTGACCTGTAAATGTAATAACAGGACCATATTAAATTTTCCAGGTCACACCAAAAATTTATTCTATTGGATTCAAGACTCTCTAGGGGATGGTAGGTCAGATTCGCCATTTCGAATCCATTCAAGAAATGGAACAATTTTTGTATTTGGAAACCTTGACCGTGAGATTCGAACAGAATATCTCCTCACTGTAATGGTCCAGGATCAAAGTGGATCTAATAACCTCCTCGATTCTACCACTGTCCGAATACAAATTGAAGACATTAATGACAATCCTCCAGAATTTAAAGACTCTTGTACACGATTAAGTCTTCCAGAGAATCAGGAGCTTGGTCATTTTCATACGTTTACTGGATTGGACTTGGATTCTGGACTGAATGGTCGTGTGACCTTTATTCTTGTCTCTGGAAATTCTGAAGGTCTATTTTCCCTTGAGTCAGGGTCAGGGAAATTGTCAGGGAGATCACTGGATCGTGAACGAAGTTCAATTCATCATCTACTGATTCTTGCTCAGGATCAAGGGAGACCGGCTCAGTCTGCAACTTGTAACTTTACAATTCTTGTTGAGGACCTTAATGATAATCCACCAGAATTTGGCCAGGGTCTTTATACTGGAGTCCTCCCTGAGTCTGTTCCAATTGGGACGAGGGTCCTGAGCCTCAGGGCAAGGGACCCTGATCTTGGCCTCAACTCTGCTCTCAAGTATTATATGGGGAATGGGAGTCATTGGCATTTTAATATTGATCCTCAGACTGGGGTCATTACTACTGCAGGGTAAAGTATAATTTTCAAACTAGCTCATTTAAATAAAATAATTAAAATTTGAATTAACGATGGATTTAAAATCGTATTTTTCAGGCTCCTAGACCGTGAGAAGATCCGTGAATATTTTTTTGAGGTTTGGGTGACGGATGGAGGCCTTCATCGCTCCCTCTCATCCAAGACCAATGTCCGGATCTCTGTGACTGACCTCAATGATAACCCTCCAAAATTTAATTCAAATCCATTCGTGATCCACGTATCACCCTCAGTTGGACGAGGTCAAGGGATTCTTACACTCTCAGCCACGGACCCAGATGAGGGTCTCAACTCTGAGATCATCTATAGCATGGAGTCTGAGGATTCACGATTCCAAGTGGCTCCATCAACAGGGATCCTCTCCCCACTAACGTCCCTTGGACCCGAACGTGGGAATTTGATTAAATTGGTCATTAGAGCCAAGGACAGAGGGAATCCACCACTAAGTTCAACAACCCTCGTCATGGTCCAAGTTGGTGAACCAGGTCCAGGACCAAGACTTAGATTCCAACAAGAGTCATATCAATTCACTCTGCCAGAGAGTCCTAGTCCTGGGACGGAGGTCCTACAGGTCACAGCCCTTCGAGTTGATGGTCGACGACAAAATATCATTTATTCTATTCAGGCTGGGAATGAGGGTGGTGAATTTGAGATTGAGGGTTCCACTGGTTGGGTCAAGGTACGGAATGGGACTGGATTAGATCGAGAGTCAGGGTCATCACGAACCCTTCTTATTTTTGCTCGTGGGGATGGAGTGGGGTCAGCGGGGCTTCTGGAGGCATTTACACTCCTTAATATTACTCTCACGGATCGAAATGATAATCCACCAATTTTTCATCAGGCGATTTATGCAAGTTGGATTGGAGAAGGTGAAGGGAAAGGGACTCATGTGACCCAAGTAAAGGCTGGTGATGGGGATGAAGGTCTCAATGCAAATCTTGTGTATCACATTGTGGATGGAAATCATGATAATGCTTTTATTATTGAACCTCCTGGGTCTGGGACCATTAAGACCAATACGGTCCTTGACCGTGAAATTCGTGATAAATATAGACTTACAGTGATTGCTACGGACGAGGGTTCGTTTCCAGCCTCTCAGTTGACTGGAACATGTACCGTCCTTGTGAATGTCCTGGATGTCAATGATAATCCACCAAGTTTTCCTCCACTTGGAGAGATTCATGTGAAGGAGGGGACACCGGTAGGGACGCTGATTCAGACGACTTCAGCGAATGATGTTGATTCTGGTCCTGAGCTTCAGTATTCACTTTTGGAGGGTGCTGACGGAGGACCTTTTATTTTAGGACGACTCAGTGGACAAATCCTCGTAAGGGAGCCCCTGGATTTTGAGTCGAAGGAGGTTTATAACCTTAGGATCCAAGTGTCAGACTCAGTTCATGTGTCTACGACTACCCTCAAGGTCAGGGTCGAAGATCAAAATGATCACCTTCCTCAGTTTTCTGCTCCATTAGTTCAAGTTTCTATTTCGGGTAAGATCCTTATCTGAGATCCAGAGTATGGAGCCACAACTTTGTATTTGACCTTTGACCTAAAGCTAATCACAATTTTTATATTTTACTCTAGATGATTTAAAAGTTGGCTCTGAGATCGTACAACTCAATGCTACTGATCAGGATTCTGGAGAAAATGGCCGAGTACTTTACAGGTTGGATAAGGGTCAAGGGCCACCTTCTGAGCTCAGTCCAAACTATTTCCAACTTGATGAAGAATCAGGGATTCTGACCCTCAACCAAACCCTTCCGATCAGGGCACAGGGCTCTTTCTCAGAACTGAGTATAATGGCTCAGGATCAAGGTCAACCTCCATTAGTAACCAAAAGT
The DNA here is from genome assembly GCA_034699765.1 of Xenyllodes armatus. Taxonomy (NCBI): domain Eukaryota; kingdom Metazoa; phylum Arthropoda; class Collembola; order Poduromorpha; family Odontellidae; genus Xenyllodes; species Xenyllodes armatus. Next base: position 11,771 of record JAQIYE010000525.1, read on the forward strand.
ACACTATGGGTTCATCTCAGTCCCTCAGCTGCCAATTTGGTCAAGTTTACAAAGGAGGATTATGCGTAAGTTTATATTGCCGTCAAATGTTCAATAAACCGCTACAAGCGGGTATAACCTATGGTCTGCGATGAAGGAAAACGTTTGGCCTTGACCTTTGATGAAGGTCATGCAAAGTCCAAATGACATTTTGAACGTAGAAATGCTTTTTTAACCGTTTCATACATTTCTGAATTAAAAACGCACGAAATCTCAAAATGCCCCGTTTGACCTTTGAGGTCATGCAAAGGTCAAGTGCAATTTTGAACGTAGA
>JAQIYE010000526.1:0-12081 GCA_034699765.1 Xenyllodes armatus
TGATATAAATGTAAGAGTCAGATTGGTTACCGGTTGTCATTTTGAGAGCTGGAGAGTCCTCGACGACCTCGTGTGTGGTCCAGTTAATTAATAATAAAATTAGATTAGAGTCTGAGGAGAGGAGGCTTTTTTTTTAAAAAAAAAGTAGCGTGGGACAGTTTTTTTTTGATGGATTTTGATTTATGATTTAATTTGTTGTGATTTGGTTTAATTTTTAAAGAAGAGAGATAGTTAATTATGATGGAACTGGAAAATTAATTGGATTTTTGTGGTTTGTACTTTGTGTAAATATAGAAGAAGCAGTGGAAACGTTTAAGAGGAGGACAAGGGGGCTCCCGTTTCTAGTGATCCTGGTAAAGGTCAAACTCATCAGAGTGCAAGGTAATTAAGATTGTACTTGAATTTTTAAGGTAATTGTAAATTAATGTTTACTTTTAATTTGTAATAATTGTTATTTTGGATATTACAGATTTTGGTGGTCTTAAAGTTCATTGCTCACTCCCAGAATCCCATTTCACCACTTACTATCATCAATCAATTTTCTTTGGAGAAAAAAAAACAAGTTGTCATACTACAAAAGATTCTGAGGTCATGGCGTTTGTCGAGACTATTATCCTCTTGATTTTAGTCGTCCCAGTCTCCTTTTTCATTGGAACAGTCTTTATCCTGGCAGCATGTGGGAAGTCTCTTGGGTTTCGGAAAAAATACGTTCAGTTCCTGTTATACATCTTTGAGGTGAGCCAACTGGCTATTTTGAATGTGTTTGAATATTTTTGAAGTGTTCAGGGAAAGAAAAAGTTATCGTTGTTGACTGATCTAGTCGTGTCGGTTGTAGAAGTTACGTGTTGGTTTAAAGTCAAGGTCAAGGTTAGGTAGCAGTGTAGTAGTACCGGTAGCAATTTTTGAAGCCTTTTATAGTAAACGTTCCTTATTGTTGTTAACACGAGGCCTAGCAGATGGTTATGATTGATAACTAATCAGACATTGTAAGGAACAAGCCCATGCTAAACTAACAGAAGACATACCATTGAATCCTTGAAACTGATATGATAATTGTACTAAAAGCTAGTTAGTTATACATATTTTGCGGGAGTGAAGAAAGAAGACGTCAAATCCTTCAGTAACCTTCCATAAGTTAGTTTAGATCCATTTATATGCCATTCAATTTCAATGTCAGGATTATGTTGACATCATAGTTCCCATAAGATCCATAGGACTTTTTTTGTGTGCATAAAACTTATCTGGAGCATTCGTTCATTCTCTTCTTTCTTAATATGGCTTTGTGGTCAAAGACGCCTTGAACTCATGCATCACTCAGTTATAATAATTTTTTTTTGTATCTTAACAATTTTAATAACTCAAACTTCTAAATTAATAAAATATGAGTTTAAGGATGTATTGAGCTGGAGTCGGGTCGGATTAAGATGGTAGTGAGGAAGTACTTATCAGAAGAGTTATAATGTTGCAGTTGATGTTAGGTCCTAACAGTAATCGTTAATCATTCTAATTCAACGTGATCCTCTCATGTGGGTCCTCGTGTGTATCCTATTTTTGGGAATATTTCTTCCTTGAGCTTGAGTTAAAATTGAGGTTGAAAAGAGATTTAAGATTAGTAAATGAACTCATCATCAAAAATTTAAAGTTAACTTATAGCACTAGAGTGCTAATTGATTGAGCTTCTTTAGTAAAACCCGGGTTGCTCCGAAAGGAAAAGTAAGTCAAAGGTCATGATGACTTGTCATAGCAAAACAGGCATTAGGTATGGATTCAGGGCCATATAGGTTCAGCTAATAATAGGGAAAGCAACAACTTTGTGTGGTGACAAGGGTAATATTTTAGAAAGTTTGAATTAATTACCTATTATTATTGTGAAATTTTATTTGCCTACTTTTGTATTAATGTGGGTAACTATTATTACTGTGGTAGAGTTAAGACGGTAAATGAATGATCCCAGCTAATTTTGATAACTCTTATTCATATGAGAATTATTGCAATTGTGCAATTATGAGAGACTCGCCTATATAACGCGATGATAGAGCTGACCTGGCAATGCAATGGTCTTAATCATTGGAAAGTTTGATAATCTCATTTTTACACTGGACAGGAAAAAACTGGATTTAGTAAATATTTCAAAAACTCTTCAATTCAAAGAGACCTCACCAAGCTCACAAATTAGTAATAATCAATGTCCATATTCATAAGGTAGATAAGTATTAAATGGGCCATAAGGAATCCAAAAAATTGATATGAACATATTTTTAATGAAAATGTGATTGATATTTTTCTGAATCGGTAATTAGAATTACAATTAATGGGAGGGGAAGAAGCTGCAGAATTGAATCCTTGCAAAAGGATTTCATATTTCGCCTTTTGCATTCACAAAAAACTTGGAAGCATTTTGCCAATTAAGACCTTCTGGAGCATTATGTTGTGTGGGATCATAGATGTTCGTATCATATCACTGTGTACTTAAATTTGTATTAGATTAGATATGCTTTTTATTGAAAAAATAGATGAAATCCATCCCAGCCAGGTATCATTTTTTTGCATTTTTGACCTACCATACCAATTTATATGTTAGTTAGACCACGATCTTCTTCTACAAGTCCAACAAATAATAATAATCTTACATGAATTGAATCGTTAAGTTTAAACTTGTACAATTTTAATTGTGTTTTCTACCCAACATATTACGAGAATCCTTCTTTTAAAATGGTATTTTCTTGAAATGTAACCACACACACGTTTGTGAGTATGAAGGTCAACCTCTGTACTGTACTTGATTATAAGTTTTTGGAAACAATAGAATAGAAATGAAATAGTTCTAAAGCAATTCTCATCATATCACATACACACACAAAATGTTATTGAGTGAGTAAATTAAATTGACGGTTAGTTGGCATGTGCATGTGGCTAGATAGTACGGAGTAGACAAGACCCTACTTTCCTTGATTATGTAAATGGTTGGTTTTAATTGTAATGAAATCCATTGTTTTTTTATGGAGCCATCATCAGCTTTAAATAGTTACAGTATTACTACATTTCCAAAATAAAATGAGAACGGGACAGGATGTAGCTTTTTATTTTAAATATGCATTTTTGATCCTGGGTATTTAAACATAGCATAATTTGCATGTACTTTTGACAATTTTACAAAGCATGTTGTGAATGCATTAGGATTTTACAGTTCAAAATATGACTAAAGTTCACAGGAGTAAAGAAGTTTGGCTCTCAAAATTTATAATGTCCCAACATAAAAATAATGATGCAGATAAACACATGGCCGTGAATGGTTAAATATAATTAAAACCTCATGTAAAAAATATACCAAATGCGTGATCTGATCTAAATGTGTATTTCACGTGTGGAAGTGAATGAGGAAAAAAGTTTAAAGTTCGAGCACTACACTGAGGCTGAACCCCTAAATTGGGAATCTTGTGTCGATCAAATATTTAATGATGTGATTGAGAGATTGATTCCAAAACCAGAGAGAGGGGAAGTTAGATATCACTTACGTTACATGTTACATTCATTCTAGTTACGCATAAATTATCTGACTGTGAATGAGAGATTGAATGACTCAGGAGGCTCATTTTTGGAATTTGGAATTCGAACTTGTTCATTCAAAGTAGATTACAATGAACTTTGATCCTTTATGAAACGTCAAGTGCAGTCTCCTTCCCCAAGAGGAAGTTGAGTTCCGTCCATTCAAAAATAAAATAAGATACTTTGGACTTTGGTACTTTGTAGTTTTTCTGAAAATACTGTATAGTAAACCGGTATTTTCAAGGATTTACTAGAATGTCTGTAGGACCTTAGAGAGGAAATGGATACTGTTGATTCAGATTAATAAGTGTCTGGATGAGGACAAGATTTTTTGGGTTAAAGATCTTGAGTCCAAGTCAAACCAGTATCAATGCATGCAGAGGTTAAAGTTTGATAAAACAATAAAGTCTTCAAAAGTCATAACATAAACATGTATAAACATTTGGGTTCATGATGATAATGATGACCTTTCTTTGTAAAAAAAGGCCACGGGTCAAAACATGAGGATGAAGTGAATTGATGACGGATGCAACCAATCTCAACCATTCATATCATTCCTATCCTATAGCCTTCCAAAGTCTAAAGTGCGTTATTTTATTTTGGAACATGTGGGACATGCATGCTATACCATGATAATGATATTTTATGTCTGAACTTTGATCAATATCTTTAATTACAATTAGATTGGCCTCAAAGGTCATGCATCGATTTGATCTGTGACACATCTTAACTCTTAAGGGCTCTTTGATAGTTTTGTTTACAGGGCTGATGTTCAGGGCTTATAAAGGCACTGGTTCAAATTTTGACTAAAGATGTTGTTGTTAACCCGTGTTTCTTTAAATCCTTGAATTGAGTTGACTTTTTCCTTGACATCCTAAGTGATGTGTGATTTTTAATGATTCTATGAAAAATTGTTAATTGTGATATTTTGTTTTGGTATTTATTTAGTATGGGAAAAAGCGGATAGAGAGGGCACGACGTAACAAACCCTCTTCAGATGAAGATCAATCTGACTCGACTGCGGATGAATTTGATGCATCTGAAGAAGATCCAAACAGTAATCGAAGTGATCGGAAATACAAGGACTCGATAGATACAACTGTGACTCGGAAACGTTCACTGAGTTTGGTCATCAGTGGGGTAAGTTCTATAAACTACAAAATATTTGACTAGACATTGTCCTTCCCAGGAAAAAGGGATTACCAATATTCATTCAAATGAAAATGGAAAATGTAATGTTGATTGACAGGAGAAGAAGGGATTGGAACCTGATGAGACTGCCGACTATGAGTTCTCAGACATTTTTGAATTTGTTCAATCTGCAATTGAGGCAATTGTGAACGATAATGTGACTCAACGGTTTGTGGCTGAAGAATTGAAGGTAAAAGCGTTATCCCGTAACCAAATTTTCTAAAATTACATGAATGTTTGAACTATGGCTCTGGTTAGCTTCACTTTGACCTCCAAATTTACTAAACTGGACGTTTTATTTTTAAATTTTAGTCTTGGAATTTGCTTACTCGTACCAATCGTCATCATGAGTTTATTTCCTGGCGACTCTCATTGATTTGGGCAGTTGGATTTCTCCTTCGTTACACGGTCATGTTACCCTTTCGAATTGCCATTTGTTTCTTTGCGGTAAGTTTTATTTCAAAATTCTCCACAGCGCAATGTTTAGAAAATACCATTCAGTTCAGAGCTAGGTTTGAAAATCCTCGCTAGACGCTAATCAAGAAAGATGTGTAATCAGTACGTAAGTAAAAAAATCAACCAGCTTTTCAGATCCTGTTGTTATGTTATATAGTTTTGCAATTTTGACAATCAAATCCAGTGGATCAAACTTGAAAGGATGATAAATGCCGAATATAAATTATTTCCATAATTTATGATTCATTGTATTAGCCCTTCTCAGGAGGATTATTTTATTTTACAAATGTATATATGAGCTTGGTTTAGGGCGATGGTGGTGGTTGGGCCTGGTACAAGGGCTTTTATACATATATTGTAGTTAACCATTCGTTGCTCTGGTTTGGTGGAAAATTAAATTATAATTTTTAAATTTCAATTAATGCGATTGTACAGACCCTGGCCCTTACGATCCTGACATTCCTCATCGGTCTCATTCCAGACAGATGGTCTTTGAAGAAAAGTTTAAATGATCGTGCGTCAAAGTTCTCATTTAGACTCCTTTCTCGAGCCTTTTCCGCCATTGTCACTTACCATCAAACTGAGAACAAACCTCGAGGGAATGGGCTCTGTGTTGCAAATCATACATCTCCCATTGATGTGGTCCTCCTCGCGTGTGACTCTTCCTACGCGATGGTTAGCAGGAAAATTAAGTCGCTCCTCAAACGTAAAAAATAAGAACTACGTGTCGTCTGGCCTTGAGAATGTGGGATCCCGTCTTGAGTATAGCTTTAATTAGCTTAATTTGTTCAGAAAAATAATACAAACTGCTTTAACTCATTAATTGGTCGCTTATTGGCTTTCCGGCATGCCGTTAATTTTAAAATTAATCCTAATTAATTAACCTTTGTCAATATGAAGGCCAATCGTATTGTCAAAGATGATTTGGATATAAGGATGGGCTTGATCTGGAAATCTGGAATTTCAAGTTTGTTTGTGCATGGGCTTGATTGTAAAGTACTGAATTGGTAATAGAATTGGAAAAATTTGAGATATTCGGATGGTTGTATTCAGGAATTATACTAAAGATTGCGAGGTGTTCTGTTTGAGGCTTTATAGTTTCTTGGTTTTTATTCTGGGTATTGTTTGATTTTATTTAATTAAGGTTTTAAGTTTGACATTGTGTACTGCCGTTGTTGGACTCATCCCAAGTTCTTACAAGAATTACAAGCGAAGGCTCTATAATTTCGTCTGTCTTCTCAATTTTGAGATTTTGTCTTGGTCTATCAGTATCCTGGCTCAGTATCATAACCGTGAGAACAAACCTGGAGGTTAGATGACCTTACTAAAAAAAACTTATGTTACGAGTACTTATAATATTTTTTAATTAATTAGAGCTCATTTTGGAATAATTTCTGTCAATTTAGTTTTAAACCCATTTACTATAAGGTAGTTTAAGGGAATGGGGGGATTTTGTGTGAAACTATTGGGTATTTTGGGTTTTGGGTAATTTTGGGGGTTAATCTATAATTAAACTAATTAATTACTCAATTCCTTCCCTGTTTATACTTGGCCCATTACTGGACAATGTGTAGGATGGTACCTCGACTCTGATGGGATCCTTCGTAAAAATGACCGAGACCAATGTACTGGAGGCATCTGTGTGGCTAATCATACCTCTCCAATAGACGTTCTCATTTTATCGGGTGATAACTCATATGCACTGGTAATGTTTGACCTCAAAAGAATGGTATCAATTTGTGTATATAATAATAATAAGTCTTAACTTCTGGGTTTACTGGGACTCACTAACCATTTTTCTCTAATTAATTTGGGATACAAAATAATTATGTACTAAATAAGTTTAAAGATTGTAATTGTAATGGAAATTTGATTTGATTTGGGCTGTAGAATTTAGTCGTTTAGAATTAGAAAGTAGTTTGTTTTTTGTGGCTGTTGTTGCCTAATCATTGTTCATTGTAACGTTTTGGGATCCAATAAGCTTACAAGACGACATAGTTTTTAAATGCTTTGGCTTACCTTTACAAGGCCATGACCTCATGACCTTTTCATTATCGGAACCTTAATCTATTCAACAAATGTTTTTAGATTGGACAGAGGCATGGTGGATTCCTTGGGATCCTCCAACGGGCTCTGGCTCGTGCATCATCTCATATCTGGTTTGAACGATCTGAAATGAAGGACAGGGAAGCTGTTGCAAGGAGGTAAGAGAATGTTGTAATGTTTTGAAGCACATCAACAAAGTGCTGATGTGCAAAAACTAAAAATTATCTTGTTGGTAAACTTGGGTTTATTTGATAAGGTTTTTTTGTAAAAAAAAGTCAGGAGTTGCATTTTAATCAAGCATGTTATTTTCTTCTTTTGAATTGTAGGTTGAGGGAACACGTTGAGGATAGAAGCAAGCTACCAATTCTAATCTTTCCAGAAGGGACTTGTATTAATAACAGTGCTGTAATGCAATTCAAGAAAGGGTCATTTGAAGTTGGTGGCGTGATTTACCCTGTGGCTATCAAGGTGACCTTTTGGCTCTTGTTTTTCTTCAAATTATCTCTTCCATAATTAGTCCGGAACTAAACTTGAAAATTATATTATGTTACTTTCTTACTAATGACATCTCTTCCTATGATATTATTATATTTAGTATGATCCACGATTTGGTGATCCATTCTGGAATTCTTCTAAATACTCAATGCTCCAATACTTGTACATGATGATGACCTCATGGGCTATCGTTTGTGATGTTTGGTACCTTCCCCCAATGGTGAGGAAACCTGGAGAGTCAGCTGTTGATTTTGCTAATCGAGTAAGTATGAGTTGGATTTTGGATTGAACCTCTTTGAAAAATTTACAAATGTTAGACACGGAATCGTGATCATATACTAAATATTTATTTTTTTTTAAATCCCTTAGGTAAAATCTGAGATTGCTCGAAAGGGTGGACTTGTAGACTTGGATTGGGATGGTCAACTCAAACGAGCTCCAGCTAAACGAGAATGGAAAGAAAAACAACAATTGGAATATGCAAAGAAATTATCCCGGAATAATCTTGCATCAGCAGGTGGTGATCGAGCTATTGAATATGATAGTCCAAACCCAAGTAGATAAGGTCAACTCCACAAAAACCCTAACTTTTATACAAACAACCTAAGCATTTATTACAGATTAGAGAAACCTTTAGAAAAGAGATTAACTGTAAACAAACAAGGTAGAGAGATGACAAAATATCATGTCAGAACAAACCATGTCATGTAACAAAAGTAGACTTAGATGAAATGAAATTAATTATGAATGAATGAATGAAATCCAGAGGTATTTTTTTTGAGGGTGTGATGATGATAGGTTGTCCCAAAAAAATGAACTGAACGCTTTGTACTGAACTATATTACTTTCAGTCCATTTCTACCTTCATAAATACAACTTTTCTTTAAATCTTAAGTTATAGAGTTGAGTAAGACCTCATTAAGTCTTAATTTATTCCTTAAGTAAATGACATCTGTTTGGATATTTTGTTTTTGAACCTATAAGTAGTCAATTGTAAAAATTGGCGATTTGAGGGGAAGTGAAGTCGCTTCCATCCTTGAAGCCGGTGAATCTAATCCAAAAGTTGTAGCCATTGATAATGGATTTGTGAGACCTTATAGGGCTATCCTATTTTTGTTTTGGTTGATATTGATTTTAAGTCATTAGTCATAATTTTTTTTGTAATGGTACAGGTAGTTAAAATTGACGTTAATTTAATTTTTTAAAAGTCTTTGCTTTTTTCGGGGTGAAGACAATTTTCGTTTGTTCGTAAAAGTGATTTTTCTTGGGGGTTATGCATACCAAGTGAGGTTGACCTTATAGCAGCATACAGGATTTGCTCATTTGACTAAGCTTTACCTGATAATTAAACATACTTAAACGGAAACTTTATATGATGTTCGATCAACGAGTTGGAATGGATTAGTAGAAAATACTATTTATAATTTAGGATAATTTACTATAATAATGACAGTTTGTGGACACGGTGGCCTTGGATCCTACTGTAATAGTATAGTATAGTAAACTAAGTTATTATGAAACTGTGTTTGGCAGGGCCTGGAATGGAAATGTTTCTGTAATAAGTGGTTGTTGTACTATGTAGATCAGGTCAAAGAGGTTCCAAGGGTAAACAAGTTTGTGTGACCTCCTCTCCAGACTAATTTTGTTTTTTTGAAACTTGAGCAAGGACTGACTTTGTTGTAACTGTATAAATTGATTGAAGGTTATATATTGCTGGAGATATTTAAGTTAACATAATTATTGTTGATAGACTATGTAGGCCCTCAGAACTGATTGAGCTCCATTGATCAGGGTTCCAAGAAATTAGGGTGATGATGATGTAGTCCTGATTTAATCATTTAATAATGCCCTAATGTAATGTATATAATATTTGTAACATTGTAACTTCAGTGAATTCAAAACTTTATATCAAAAATGGCGTGGACTCAAAGGGTTGATCCTCTCTGAAAGAATTTAATTAATTTACTGCTGGATGTTAAGGACGATGAGGAGGAGGACGAAGGGAGTACTATTATACTTTACAGAAGAAACCAAAGGGGGAAAATGTCTCAGATTAGAGCTCACTATTTTTTTGGAATGTGATAATATAATATATTTAACCTAAGCCTAAAAATTTCCAATAATTATTGTAAACTCTCATATACAAGCTTAATTGCTATCACTTGAAGGAGTATGCATTTAAAGAAAATGATGATTAAATATTTCATTATGACCAAAATGAATGATTTTGTCAAAATTAAAATGTTCATTTTAACTAATTTGGAAAATGTAAATTCTGTAGGTTAGTATAGTCGAGGTTGTTGCCATGACGGTGTTTCCATTTTCCATGGTCAAATGGCCAAATGAACTTTTTTCTGTTGATTCCCAAGCCAGTCAACAAGCCTCCAATTTTCTCATATCATTCCAGGGTATACATAATAATTCTCATTCTTCTGTTTGACCTCGTCCAGTGTAGACGTACTCCAACATTTTTTTTCTCCTGACCTTTCTTATACGCATCCTCAACCTCACCCCTTGACCTTTTACCTTTCCTGGAATTTGACCCGTTGACATCATGAGTTGGCCCATTAAAAGGTCACCACCACCACTCCCAAGTGGTTCCAAAGGAGGAGGACACAACCACCTCGCCACAGGGAAGTGGATTCGTCCTGAAGTTCATGCCCATATCCCACCACGAACTGCCGTGACCCCTGGACCTGCTGCTCCTGCTGCTCCACCACAACCACCTCCAAAGACATGGACTCCAACCCAACGATGTGACCTTGGACGATCCATTCAAAGTCATGTTCAACAAATGAATTATTTTCAAAAACGAGTTGAGAAGATCATGCAGTCCTTTAATCCTACAGTGACCAAGATCAAACCTCCTCCACCTGAAAAACCACGTTGGAACCAACGGATCCTCTCAGATTCCTTTCATAAACGAAGGACTCTGGCCCTGGCTCACCAAGAGTTCTACTCTGGTCCAATCCCATCTGGCCCTCCACTCATTACCCTCCTTGACCCTTCACATCACCGGATCCAAAGTACATTTGAAGGACCTGGCCCTGGAACCACGTCATCCACAATCTTGATCCCACCAACACTCACTCGAAGACCTCCAATCAGGATTCGACATCCATCAGTCTTTGGACCAACGCCACCGGATCACTATTGGACAACACCAAAGGTCACAACCCTTGAGCTGACCCCAGGACCCCAATACCGAACTGATGGTCAAATTTCTCCTCAGTCTGCCCCTGGGAATGTTGGTGGATCTGGGTCATCACAACCTGGAGCTGAAGGTGGTGGATCCACCTCAAGGTCAAAGTCTCAGAAGCTCAAGTCAAGGAAATCGATTCTCAAGAAAGGGACTGAGCCAAAACCAACAATCACCCGGATCACTTTGACCCTTGAGGAGGAGGATCCGACAATAAGGTCAACAAAACCATCATCAAAGTCAATGGGTCAAGCTTCTTCTTCTTCTTCTCAGTCTGGAGGTCTCCGACGAACCAAGACCTTAGGGTCAACATCTATGAAGTTGACCTTATCCCCGAACGTCCCATCTCCACCAGAGTTCCTCGATGGTTGGAAACCAATGTGTGTGATGAATGGCTTTGCTGTCTCCGACCCCGAGACCTCAGCATTCACTCCTCCAATCATCAATACTTTTGGAAATTTGGGCTCTACGAGCTATCGGTAAGTTAGTTAGGAAAGGTCAAATCAACTGAATCCTATAAAAATTTTAAATTTGACCTTTTACTTTTTGTCTTTGGACTCCCATAGGCGTCTCAAACCATGGCCAACCATGGGGGTAGGGAAAATCCTTCCAAAAGGATTCAGTGTCATCGTCCCAGACATGACCTTATTTTATGATCGTGAGATTGATGTTCAAAAACGAGTTGGAGAAAATAAGCTTCGGGTAAGGGACATTTAATTTTATTGCCCAAGGTCACATATAATTTTCGTTCCATTAAATCCTAATTACTTGGTGTTTTTTTTCATTTGACCCCTTCTTCCTCAGATTGTTGGTCGAGCAGTCATCAAGGGTCAAAATCATGCAGAGGAAAAATTTATTGACTATCCACCCGACCTCACTGTTTGGGACCTTCATTTTTATCGGGATGAGGAACGACGGATTGTGATTGAGGATCGAAGTGCTCTGACCCCCTCAACTTTCCTCAAAGGGAGCTACTCCTCAGCCTCTGGACGGAAACAGTCTGGTGAAAACTGAACTTTTTTTTTACCTTGACCCACTTGACCCCCTTTTGCCAATATGAATACAAGATGTCAGTACGGTCATTGTTCAAGAGACCTCAACCATAACCCTATACCTACCTCCACTTTTCAAAATTCCTTGAGACGTCA
>JAQIYE010000527.1:0-12079 GCA_034699765.1 Xenyllodes armatus
TTATTCAATGTCGACTTGCCACCGAAGGTGGCAAGTTCGATCGGTCTGCAAATTGCCGCCGCAGGTGGCAAGTTTTTGTTCTTGTCTTTTGTTGTTTGTGGAGGTATTTGGTCAGGGGCTGTCAGTGTCAGTCTCATTCATAGATTTGACTTTTTTGGCATGGCACGAGGCAGGCTGTGATGTGATGTGGTCAAAGACCGCAGGAGGAGGATATAGGAAGGAATGGGGACAAAAAAAGAGGTTCAGGGTCATATGTCATATTCATGTAGGTTGGCAAAATTATTGATGAAAAATTATCATAGAGTACATTGACCTTAACTCTGACCCCTGACCCTAAAAGTGTAATTAAGGAGAGATTCTGATTTTTACCTCTTTTTGAGCCAAATCTCACGGAGGAGTTTGAGAGGACTGATTGAACTTCGTGCATACATTGTGGCAATCCGAGCTAGGAGGAAACTATTTTGATCACGTCTCTGAAATAAGAAACATTTCCAAAATTAGGGTAGGGTCATGAAAGGTCAAGGGTCTTGCGGAAGGTACTCACATGATGATGGAGGTGAGAAGTTGCAGAGGTCCCAGCCATGGTCCCACGATTGAGGTCCCTTTGGGCTGAAGAGGAGGATGAGCCTCCAGAGGGTGACCTCTGATGACCTTCCTCATCCTCATAAAATTCATCTTCATAGTCTTCTTCTAGAAGGGGTGGGAGTGGACCTAGTCTCGACACACCTACAAGGTCGTCCAAAACAAAAACAAAACCAATACATATTGACCCAAAGTTCAAAGGAGTGTCATAAGGTCAAAGGGTTCTGATGGGGGCCACGAACCGTGGGACTCACTGTAAGTATTATCCAGTACTTGTGATGGAAATCGAAAATTAAAATCAGACTCAAAGTCCTCTTCAAACAAGTCCTCGTCCTCCTCCTCATCATCCTCATCCTCAAAGGTAAATCGTGCCTTGGAGCGTGGGAGACCACCACCACCAATGACGCTGCTACTTGAACAACCCTGACCTTGACCTTCCTGCCCGATTCTCTCATCAATTTTTTCTAGACTCTCATAAGTTCCATACCGATTCATTGGGATCACTGAGGAATGTGAAAGGTCATCCCCTTCTTCCTCCTCATCATCAGAAAACTCACGTTCTTCATCATCCCCACCGTAATTTTCGAGGGTGCTCTCAGCAGAGCCGTAGCGTGAGGGCGGTGAACCCTCTCCAGGGTCAGGGAGGGGTGGTGGCGACTCTGTCTCTGAACTTCGGGTCACAAGGATTGATGGATTGGGAATGACCTTGGGCTGAGGTGGGGGTGGGGGTTGGGGTTGAGATTCAGCCTTATTGAGTGAACTTGAACTGGATGAGGACCAAGATGGCTCTGTTGTTCCTTCAGCTCCAGCCTGGTCAGCTGGGGTTGGGGAGGCTGAGGCAGGGTCAGAGGAGGATGATGAGTCTTCGGAGGAGGAGGAACATGAGGTCATGGTCATGTTGGGTCCAAGGACTCGAATTGGACTTTGTCCAGGACAGGATTGTCTCTCATATGCTGCAGCACGAATCCAGTCCCCATTTGAGGGTGGGACTCGTTGGACTTCTTGGAGGTTCCCTTCCTTGAGGGTAACAAGAACGGGTTGACTTTGTGGTGTTGTTGTGGGCTGAGTTGACCTTGACCTCAGTCGAGATGTATGAACTGGGATACGGGATGGACTTGGATGTGGTTGTTGCGATTGGGATGCGGAACTACGAAAAAAGGCTTCTCTTCGTGCAGCGGTGAGGGCTCTTGGGGATGCTGTTGGGGCTTCATTGGACTCAGGTTTGGTATTGTTGTTGTCCTTGACCTCTATGATGACCTGTTTTACAGCCACCATTGAGCCCAAGCCATTCTCCTGCGTTCCTTTTTGGGGAGGAAGATTATTGTTTGGAAGTTGAGGATTAAGAAGCTTAGGTTTAGTAGTAGAAGTGGAATTGAATGGGATTACCTCATGGGGATTGGGTTGGGGTGGAGGTGGTGGTGGTGGTTGGGCTGACCCTTGACCTTGAATTCCGTTGTTGTTCCTACCACTACCACCACCACCAACCCTTCCCCCTCCTCCAGAAATTTCATCACTGATCCCTGAGTCATTGGAGGCTGAAGAGGAAGAGGTAGTTCCTTCACCTGGGCTTAGGGCTGGTCCTCGTATATTTCCATTGGTCCTTCGAGCCAGTTCCCATGCTTCCCTCTGAGCTCGGAGGAGGCCAAACGCCCCCAAATCTCCTTCCTCTTTTGATGGTGATCCTGTGTCACTCTCAGGGTCAGAGTCAAGGAGTTCTTCAAGTCTTTCTCTCAACTCTTGGATTGAGGCCTCTTTGACCTTTGAGGTTGATGAGGAGGTCAGATCTAGATGAAGTCGTGTGGATTTACGTTCTTTTGGGATTGGGATTCGGAAGGGAGGTGGAGCTTGCGGTTGAGACGTTGGGGGTGGAGGAGCTGTAGCTGCAGGGAGACGTGTTCGAGCTGCAGGTTTGGGTGTTCCTGGTAATTGGGCTGCTGGTCTATGTGCAGGACTTGGGGAGGCGGAAGATAGATTAGAACGACCAATGAGACTTCGTGGTCTTGGGACAGGGGATGGGGCTGGACTAATGTAGTAGTATGGGGTCACGAGGTTCCCTGGAGGGTCGGACCTCACGGAAGCGGCTAGGGATTGAATGAACCGCCTTCGATCCCCAGGCCGAGCCAGTTCCATCATGGACTCTGACCCATTGACCCCTGACCCAGTTCCGATCGGATGAATCCCAAATAATTCTGGGTAATCCCTTTGGACTCGATAGTCATAGAGGGTTCGATGATGATGTTGATTTTTACGATTCCGGTCCGAACCGAGTCCACTGATGAGTGGGGAGTCTTTATGGGAAGGAAGGGGTTTCTTTGGGGCAGGGGATGGGCGGATCTTTCTTGGGGGTGGACTTGGAGGAGATTTATTGACCTCTGAAGCCGTCACCTCAACCGTAGAGGTTGAAGTGGTTGCTGGGGGTTCAGGTTTAGCTAGGAATGAGGTTGAGATCATGAGATTTGAGCTTGGTTGAGGTGGTGCAGATCCAGTGACCTTTGGTGGTGGAGAGGTCATGGTCACAGGAGGTCCATCTGTACAATTTGTCGTGTTAGTCGTTTCAGGCTTTGGAGGAGCTGGGGCTTGACCTTTACCATGACTATGAAGACCTTGACCCCTGGGCTGATGATAAGGAGTGGCTGGGGCTCTGGGTTGGTTATGATTCGGGGTCACCTCGACCTTGACAACTTCTGTAATAATGGACGTTCGGGCCTTTGGTGGTGGCGTTTGACTCGACACGACTTCAGGGATTGTTGTAAGGGCTTTTGATTGAGCTGTTGAATTTGAACATGGATGAGATTGAACAGGGGTAGGTTGAGAATTGGACTTGACCTCTGCTTTGGCCTCTTCCTCCCCCACATCCTCCTCCTCTTCCACTGGACTCTCAGGAAACTTTTCCACAAATTCTGAGATTGAAAAGTTTGAGGAACTGGACTTGGACAATCTTGTATTCAGACTTATTCTGGAAATAAAATCATCAAATGAAATCATTTTAAATTACAAGTTCATTCATACAGAAAGTTTTTTGAAAATGAGGATTTCCTGGACAAGTAGTAGTACATTCCAGGAAATAAATAGGGAGTCCCTGGAGACGTACGGGCTTGTACTAATTTTAACCTTGTCTTGTGGGTGTCGGGTGTCTGTCTAACCAAATTTCATTCATGATGACCTTCAAGAAGGAGTTTGAGGTTCATTCCCCTTGAGGGGATGGGAATATCTACCTAATAAAAATGTCATTGTCCAGGAGGAAGAGGAGGGTGACTGACTGGAGAAAGAAAATTCAAGAAAAAGAAAAAAAAAAAGAAATCAAAAGTGAAGAGGACAAAAAGAAATTTGCAAAACTTTTCCTCAACTTTCTTTTCAACATGAAATGGGAAGAAAAGGGCTTTTGTTTTGTACGGCTTCAAAAAGAAAATTGAAAAAATAAATGCATCATCAAAGGGCCCCCTCAAAAAAAAACGTCAATGCAAAAAATAAAAATCGTCAAAAAATCAATTAGGAAGAAGTCCTTGAGGAGGTATAACTAACTCTAACTCAATTGAAACTTTGTTAATAAAAACCCGGGTATTATTACATTATTGTTTCTATTTAAAGAAACAATGTAATAATTCTTCAGTTTATAGGGTCGGTGACCTGACCTTTCCTCTTTGTTTTAGGGGGAATAAAAATCAAATTAAGGTGAATGGGAAGCCAATCAATAATGGTTGTTTTCTCCAGGTGAGTGACCTCTGGACAAAGAAAAACTTACATTTGTCTCTGGAGGAGTAACTTCCAAACACTTTTGAGTTGGAGGTTGGGACTCTTGAGGATGAGTTGTGGAGGTTTCTTGACCTTTGTCCTTGATTTGAGTGGAAGGAGGGACTCTAGTTTGGAGTAGACGCCAGAGGAGGTTGAGGTGGGTGGGGGTGGTTCTGGACCAAAGAGGAGACGAAATTCATTCACTGGAAGATATGGAAGAAGAAAATGGAACGTGTCATTTAGTAAATTGGATTTCCTGGATTATTAATTAATTAATTAATTGGAACATGTCATGGGGTTTGAGAGTGTAATAAGTGTACACGAGGACGCGTGCAGGCAGATATGGACAAGAGACAAGACATGCGAGGGTCATCTCAAATCTTCACCCATTTGACCCCACTATATTAACATATGACCTAACCCACCATGGCCATGGGCTCGTGCCACCATGTCAAAATCTCATTTAATTTTGGACACCTACGTAATTACAAAAATGTCATTTTACATTCATGTCAGGATAAATATAAATTGACATGGGCTGCTGGTTGGATGCTGGAGCCTCTTAAGAAGACTTCATGAAGACTCTTAAGACCAAGAAAAACCGTTGCTTAATCTCAAATTCGGATCAGTATCAAAATGAGAGGAACAACAACGTGACTGAAGACAAAGAAATACCCGGGTAGAATGACATAAATAAATGTGAAATTTACAATGTGACAAGAAGAAAATGATCACATAATAGTCATCCTGAAGATGCTGGAAAATGATTCGAAATGGCACACATATGAAAAGTCGTCATAATAACATATTTGCATATGATGATAATTATTCAAGGGCTCTCTCTCTCTCACGTTGAGGTTGAGGTAATGAGGGTCACACGCGTGACCTCGAATTCCCCATATGACATCCCATGACCTCATATATAACCTATCTTTAACTTACCATCTTTTCGTGGAAGTGAGAAATGAAGGGTCACGACATCTTGGAGTTGGATGGGGGCTTCCTTGACAAAGAGGACACGGTCACGAGTCGTATGAGTGGTGAGGACCAGGATGTCAGTGAAGAGGAGGGCCCAGACCGGGACCCAAGTTGACCCATCTGTCTCTCGACGGTAGAGTTGTGACCCAAAGATCCATTTCCGTCCTTTCTCCCAGACTTTGAAGTCCTGTGTGGGCGGAAATCAAAATAATAATTAACTAATTAAAATTATATACATAGAGCAGGTGGTGTCTGGATAATTAGAATTTGGACAGATTTCCCCTCGGGGGTCACCACCATGGACCTTTGATCATACTCTTACATAATTTTCAAAATCTTTGAAGTTTTTAGGATTTTGGTTTTGAGACAAGGATTTGGGAATTGGGGTTTTGGGATCAGGAGGGCTTGACCTTGGATCATGGGCTTGGGTTGAGATCATATTTTGATGGAATGAGAAAGGCACGTGGAGTGGAATATGGTGGCATGATCTTATGATGGTGGTTCTAGGGTATTCTACCCCCTGAGGACTTCATGATGATGGTTCGATGGTTGTTGTGGTCGCGGTCAGGTCAATCAAAATCAGAATCAAGCTTCCATAAAATGGTAGACACATTGGGGTAAGTTGAGACTGGAGACAAAGTCAAAATAAAACCACAAGGGCTGTTAAGTTCTAAAGCATGACCTGACCTGACCTGTCATCAACAGAAACCCAAAGGGCTTAACTTGGAACTTTTGGGTATATTCCAAGGATTACCATGAAAATATGTTTGTGAATCATGTTAATTAGTATTGAAGGTGACATTCTTGGATCTAATTATAAATAAATTAGTCAAAATTAAACTTGTTTTGACAAATATTTTGGGAATTTATTAATAAGTTCCTCGAATTTCAGTGGTTTTAACAGAAAAACCCGAAAAATCGGTGTCGAATTTCCTAATAAAAACCGAATCCATTGTTATTGCCATTTTCTCTAAATTGTTCTTTCTCCATATAAAATACCCGGGTAATTCAAAAGTCCGAACTTTATTCAAGTTTTTATTTCCTGAAAATATTTGCAAATTACAAATACAAAATAAAAGAAGATTTGAATATCCAGAGAGGTCAGGGGAGGGGTCAAAAGGTCATCATCAACTCAGAATGTCCGTAACTCAAGATGAAGTCTCAACGACTGGAGATCAATTTTATAGGTTATTTTATGAGACTGTGGACAAGAAGAGACATGTAAGTTATAAAAAAAATACATTATTTTTTGAAAGGAAAAGCTAAACATGTACATTTGTATTGATTTGACCTTTGACCTCAACAACAGTTACTACCAAGGATGTACTTGGACTCAGCCGTGATGATTTGGAATGGCAATCCCATGTCAGGGACACAGGAGATACAAAAGTTTTATGAAAATTTGCCCACGACTCAACACAGTGTCATGTCAGCGGATGCTCAGGCTGTTTTAGGTAATGGAAAGCCCACTAAAGGTCAAAGTTTGACTCTGACTTGACCTGACTTTTTTGACCTAATTTTCTATTTCAGATGTAGCCGTTGGTCAACAAAAGACCATTCTCCTTCAAATTGCTGGGACAGTGGCCATGAGAGAGTATGATCGTGTTGTCCGACCCTTTACACAAAGTTTTATTATTACGGCTGTTGGGGACAAGTGGAAGGTGGTCACGGATGTCCTCAGGTACCAGGAACCACCACCGAACGTATAGGTCAAGGTCAAGGTCAGAGTTCAGCTCGTAAATGTAAAATGTTAAGTTAACTCAAGTACAGAAAAAAATCCATAATTATTTTGTAATTAATTGTTTACTTTTTTCCTTTTCTTTATGTGTGGTTCTAAATAAATTGTAAATTTTCAGAAATTTTACTACGTCTCGATCTGGATTGACCTCGTTTTTCCAAAGTGCAAAAAACGTCTATTTAGAATCATTCCGGAAATCGTCCATAACACAATTTTCATTAGGCATTAGACATTTCCAACAAAAGACACAATTTGTTCATGAAAATGAAAGGGTCCTGGAGCCCTTTTGTTTTCCTTGAGACAAAACACAATTTAGTTCTCCAGGAGGTAAACTACATCTGGAGAAAATGAGAAAACGTGAGTTTGGGTCTTGAGTTGGAGGAGGTGAAAGACTCACGTGGCCCTTGTGCCATAATAACAAATGTACCAAAAAAGTTAATTTCTACCCGGGTTCTAGTACACACTCTTGTCTTGTTGAAGGGCCCTTTAAGGCTTCCTCTTCTTCCATGTTTATGGTCTTGGTTAAGTAATTGTTATGAAAAAATAATAATTAACATTAAATGTAAATCTGGGGGCGGATCACCATCATAAGGATCATATTTATAAGGGATCAAGTTTCTAAATACTTCTCAACTCAAGGGGTTTGTATTTGTCCAGAGGAGTTCCTGGAAAAGGAGGGAGGTCCACATGTGACCTCTGGAGAAAAGAAACAAGTCCTCTCCTACCTACTTTGAGAACTTTCTTTAATCCATTTATCTTTAATTATTAAATTACGTCTTATTAATTAATAAGCTCATGTACAGGAAAAGATCACTATTCACCAAGAACTCACTATGGAGTCTCCTCGAGAATTTTTGGCAACACGTGAACGTGATCTTAATAAGTGAATCACCTTACAAATTATTACATGTATTGGTGACATGACATGAGACATGAGATATGCTGCTGGCAGATTGAAGTGGGGGTGGAATAATTCATAGGGAAGATTAATTTCTCAATTACAAGTTAACTTTTAGGTTTTAGTTTACACTTGTCTTCTTAAGTGTCAAATATTCACGTGTTCCTCATAAATAAGCTACATATAACCATAAGATGATCTGATTGAGAAGGCTCTTCTGGAAAGTTTTGTACAAAAGACACTGAAGGTCATAGTGGGATTCAATATGGACACGTGAGGATTCTTCTTGTGTCAAGTCAAATAGTCAAAAAGAAAAGGCCAAGATCGAATGATGCAATTTGAGATCTCTGGAGCAAACAACCTGTACATAATAGAACATGGCAGAGGATCTTAAGTTAGTTGTTTTTGTTTAGGAAGTCAGTTGTTGGAGGAAATTTGTTTGTTTGTTGGCTTCAAATCAATCGACATTATTGAGTCAATTTGGTAGAAATGGAACAAATAATAAACATCAAATCTAAATATCTATAAAAGGATTCAATTGGAGAACATAAAAATATATGTCCTTTGTTTCTTATTGTTTGTCACAAAATCTGAATGGGTTCATTTTGTTTCCTGTAAATATTTGTAAGGACAAGGATTCTAAGGCTTGAGGGCTATAATTGTTATTTTGTGCCAAATTTTTTATGTCTTGGACTCACGTTTTTGACAAATTATTAATCTTGTTTCCTCAGAATTACTCAACTACTAACTATTTATACATTATTTAAGTTTTATAAGAATTATTAATTGCTTTTGTGTACTATTTGCATCCCTTTCATTCATTCATTCATCATTCAAGGGATTCACTCCAGGTCACTTTAGAAATGTCCTCAACAAAGGAAGATGAATGAGGGCTGGTTATGAAGGGTTGCAGTGTTATGAGATATGGAATGGAACCTTGGAGGTTGCTATATTTGGAACCAACGCCCATGACCCCTGACCTTTTTGGGTACTACTGTCCGAATTTTATAGTTTCTGGTTTGCAAAATGAGATTATTCTTGGGGTAAGGTGAGATGTTTCAACGACGAGGAGAAGGGTTAGGTCATGGTAGGGTTAAGGGACTTAAAGGTCATTTAGGTAATTTTATAATTGTACTTTGAAAAATGGGAAAATGAGCCTCGTAAGACTTATTTTTTGGATAAAATTCGGAATGATATGACGAAATTAGGGAAGTCTCTCAATTAGTAAGGCTCAACAAAAATCCGTCTCATTAATTAAAAGAAAAACACAAAATAGCTCTAAAGGCGTCTAAAAACGAACTAACCTGACAAGTAGTTGAGACTAGTCTTTTCTCAAGGTCATGGACAGAGAGGAGTGGATTCTTCTTCATGTTCAGGTTCACAATTGGTTCCATGAATCCTGTCTGGACTACTATTTCTGCGTAAATTTCCTGGAAATTCATATAACAATAGGTCAAAAGGTTCAAGGTTGATCAAGGTAGATACTAGAAGCAGTTTTGACACTTGGAGTCACTTTGACCTTTTCTTACCTTGAGTGAGGTTGCCATCTCAGTCCAACCTCCACTACTCCCTTGTTCATGACTCACTGACTCGCTAATTTCACACAAATTGCGAAGATGCTGGAAAACGAAAAAATGTAATCAAATTCATATTTATTCATGGGTCATATAAAATTTGACCTTACCTCCAGAGGAGCAAAGAGGAGGGAAGTGAGGTCAAGGTGTCCTTTGGGCACGGGGGTCTCAAGGACAAATTTGGTAAAGGATTGAGAGCCCATTTTATTTGCAAGGACACTCGAGGAGTGCCCAAGGCCAAGTCCATATGACGTGTAACCCTTTCGAAAGTCTGACAACTGAAATAAAACCAATTCACAAATCCAAAATTCCTTAAAATTCGTCAAAATTTCCCAATTTTAAAAAAATTTTGAACAAATTTCCTCCTATCTTTTCTTACATGATCCTTATGGGTCGAATAGAGGATTTCTCCAAGTCTCCATGAACATTTTGAGGCTCCATTTGACACACAACCCAGGATTCGTTTAGTCATTGTAATGATCTGGAAAAATTTAAAGGTCAAACATCAAAATTTCAAAAACGGGTAATTTTTTCAGAAATGCCGTAATTTCTAATAATTCTAACCGTAATGACATGTCCAAAAATTAAGTTTATCTCATTAGGGGTGAGGAGGGCCTGGGCTTGAGCAGGGATCAAGTACCGGTCAAGGCCAGAAACAACTTTACGAAAAAATTTGAGTTCACAAAGAAAGAAACTTTGAAGGAGGTCATCTTCATTCTCCAGGAGCTGCAAAAATAATATACCCAAAGAACAAAAATTACTGGAAAGTGAAAATGCCCGGATTTCCAGAGACCCACCCGGGTAACATAAAGCACACCCTACAGTTGAGGTTTGGAACTTTCTCCGGGTTGCTTTCCCCAACTTTCTCCAGGAATGAGTATTCTGGAGGATGGATGGCTCTGGAGTCGATTTTCCTGGAGAAAACTTTGGGCTTTATTTTGTCTCCAGGAATCTCTCCAGCCAACAATCTTTCATATTTTTTTTGCATAGAGGCTTTCATCAGAGCATGCACAGATAAGTGGTTGAGGGTTGGGTGTTCGAGCGGATGGTGTTGGATTTTTAAAAATCAAAGAAAGTAGGAATGACCTTTGACCTGGCTAGTTTTGCATTAGGTCAAACGTGTAACTTTCTTGAAATCAGGCTTCTAGCAACAAACATGCAAAAAATCATAATCCATGCTAGCACCGTATTAGGATGGATTGTATCTACACGTTAGAATACCTTTCACTTTAGGTCATGACCTTTGACCTCACTCATTCAAAATTCATACACGTATGGGTTGCATGAAAATGACAAGCATTTTAAAAATACAAATGCATTGGGGTTCTTGGGTCAAAAGTCATGACCTCGAGTTTCTGCATGCCAAAATGAGGTCAACAGGATAAACTCAAAGCCTCTAAATGTGATTATCATGAGAATGACTTTTCGGGGTCAATCTCCTCCGTTAGGGTCACTCTCAATTCCTCATGGTGACTTTGAGTACTTAATGTTTAAGAGACTGGGACTCCTCGTGAAAGTGAACTACAAAGGGAGAGAGAGACAGAGTAGGTCGTTCCAGGAGGAGGATTTCATCTACAGAAACCACACTCCGGATACTCATGCACGAGGACTTTCTCCAGAGGGAGAAAGTCTGGAGAGAAAGGAACCAAGGACAAAATCAATACCAAGAGGACACACACGGAGAGAGAAAAAGTTTAGTTTTTGAGAATGGATTTATGGAAATAAGTGGTGAGAAGGGTGGGATATGGATGAGGAGACACCTTGGGATGCATGTGGAGGTGTTGGGTCATCATCAGATTGACCTCAATGCTAAATGCTATGTGTATGGGTTTCCATGAACTAATGGCAATGTCATAAATCGGTTTGTAGTGCACAGGGGCTAATTGCGTGACATATATATAGCATGCAGGTTTTGATTTGGAAGGAAGCAAGGACCATGACCTTGTCCCCATTAAAAATCAATTGGTTTATGAATAGATCAAGAATGGGCCGAGGTCTCAAAATTATAAGGTCAGCTTAAATATAAGGAACTCAAACAAAATCTCACATCAAATACAAAAACATAATTTATTTCACTAGAGAGAACCAAAACTCATTTTATTTTGACAAATACAAACATAAAATCTAATTACAAATCATACAAAATATAAACATTTAACAAAATAATTCAGACAAAATTATCAAAATAGTATGTATATAAACATGCAAAAAAATCTTAAAACAATAAAACTTCACATTCAAATACACAGAGGTTGAGGTAGGTTTTTGGTTCAATCATCGTCAAGGTCAAAGTCAAGGGGTAACTTCAATGACATGACACATACACACAAATCAAAATTACAACAATAAATTTCTAAACCTCTAATAATTAAGCACCAAAAAATAATGACCAAAAGTTATTGTACAAAAAAAAAGTTAACAAAAAAAACAATCTTCACAAAAACTTGAAATAAAACTTGTGTCTTTGTTCTCAGGTGAGGATCAGGATGGGGATCATCATGATGACATGCAAAATAACCACCCGGGTAGGATAATACCCGGATTTTTGTGGAGGGGAAAAGCCCCGAGTAAAAAAGG
>JAQIYE010000528.1:0-12073 GCA_034699765.1 Xenyllodes armatus
TAGGGACTCGAACAATTGGTCTTTTGACCTTTCGTCTTGGTGGACCATTTGAGGGTGTTGGCTTTGGTCTGGGTCGAGGCGTGGTGACCTCATCCCCATTCTCATCATATTCAATTTGACCTTTGTACCAGTCTTTGCTATAAGAGGTGGATTTTGAAAAAAAAGTTTTAATATTATGAACTATGAAGTTTGAGCGTTATGCAGATATTTGAGAATCTAAGGTCAAAAGTTCATTTAAAATATACCATTCAGGAACATTCTTTGGTTTATCACAAATCCCATTTTGTTCATTGAATACTTCTCCAAAACCACAACCACTCTTCCTTGGGATTTTTCCATCAACACAAACGTAGAAAAATTGACAATCTGGAATTCCCAAACAATTTGAATTTGTAAAAATTCCCTTGAGGTCATGACCTTTGAGAATATTTTTAGTATACTATGGATGATGGGGTTACCTTTGGGATCTGGGAATCTTGGATGTATGGCTTGCCCTGCCTCAACCTCACCCTCAGCCTTTGGACATTCAAATTCAAAAATTTCTGAAAGTTTTCAAGAATTTGCAAATTTTATATCCATCCATATATTTTGTGCACGTGTTTGACCTTTCAAAAATGTACAAATTTCTTTGTTCATCTAACCTCCAGAACTACAATGTTGTTTCTTGGCTTGATCTGGCCATGTACATGTCCCCGTCTTATTCGTAAAAACTAATCCATCTGGACAAGTAATGGCATTGAACTCTCCATTGACACAAAAGAAAAATTTATTGCAAACCTAAAAAAAAGTCAAAATGCAAAATTGTGTTGTAAAATAAGTTTTTGTCTTATCATCCGTAATCTGACAATGAGCAAAAATTTGCAAATTCCATTTGAACCTTTGGATCCTCATGAGCATAATAACCATTTTTTCTTGGACAATTCTTGCTTGTTTGTGGCTCCTCTGCAGAGGTTCAAAGAAAAAGTAGATAATGTTGACCTTAGAATCTCAGATTACATATTTATGCAAGAATTTGACATTTTTAAAAGGTCATTCTCACGAAGTTCAGGCCGACCCGTACAATCCACAGCAAATGTAAATTCACATTTTTCTACCTCAGGCCCAGCATCAATGAATGCAAGTCCATCTGCACAGAGACGTTCCTTTACTTTACCATCCTTGCATTCATAGTACCTAGCGGAATCGTGAGGTCAAATTGATTTTGCATAAAGGTCAGCTCGAGATCACCGGAGCATGTTGAGACAAACTGACTTTTAAGGAATTCTTACTTGTCACATTGATATGCATCTGGAAAGAATCCATTTGGTTGAGGACAAACCTCTGTGACCCCTGACTGCTGAGACTGCTGCTGCTGTTGTTGGACAGATGAATCAACTACTGGGGGTCGACGGAATTGTTGAGGAGAATTATTACCACCACCATTTCCACCTCCAGGTCTCCTTCGTCTTAGTTGTTGCTGAATTTCTTGAGCATTCGTCCCTGCACAGAAAAATAAGGATGATCTGCAGAAGAATGCTGAAAAATTCGCAAATTTTAGACCTTGACACATTCCTTACCTTCAATCAACGAGCAGAGGACCCATGACAGAGCCATGAGACTCAAACCCCGATAAATACATGGTCCGTTGAGACCCGACTTAACCATCATTATTATAAATTTGTATAATGTTAATACGGAAGGGACTCCCGGTTATTGGCTCACTCAAGCAAATACTATTTTATTGTACTGACTGAACTTTTGTGCTAATTGGCAGGAGAGTCAACTAACTTTGGGGTTCCTTTAAAATAAAAATGTAATGTAATTCCGTATATATGTAGTTATGGCTTGTATCTTGTATGTGGAAATGGGCATCTGTGAAGATACCATTGTTGCTTTTGTAATATGGTTATGTTGATGGCTATGATGGCTATTGTTGAGTTTGAGATTCTGATTTTTGCATGATGATCTGTGGATAAGAAAGAAAGGGTCCTCGACGTTCCATATCATCATCCCCATGATGGCCCATGATTGTCATCTTCAACCCCCAACATAACAATACTAAACTAACAAAAAAGAAAGTTTGTGGATAATAATTCTGTCCATTGTTGTTTCGCCCAGCTTCTATCAGTAACCACCTTATCATCAATATGCATATAGAAGTCAGTGCAGTGGCGTAGCTGAAAATAATTATATTTGTCTATGTCCTAATGAATGACCTCGGGTGTCCATGAACGCCACTGACTGTAAACAGTTAAAGTTGTAACTTTTATACTGTATCATATTAGTTGGGGGTAAAGTGACCCATCAATAATATGTAGTTGATCCTTTAGAGATAACTTTGAGTATTGCGGTACGAATGAGACAAGTGATTTGCAAAATGTCAATTGCAAATCACAAACTGCATTTATGCAACTATTCAACTGTTATGTTTTAGGTTGACTGCGGTATTTTGTGAGGTTAAAGTCCTGCCTAAAAATACTTGAATAAATATGTCGATTTGTTGAATTTTGTACGCCTTAGGAATTTATGAACGAACTTCCAGAAATTGGATCCTCCAAGTCTACAACAATTTTAAAATGTACAAAAACTACAAATTTTCCTATGAAATCATTCGCCCTCATTGTGCTCGATTTCTAAAACATAAAAATGTTGGACAAACCACGACTACTTGGTATGGAATGGACAAAATTAAATCACCCGAACATTGCAAGACATGAACCATCAGAATTTGACTTTTGACTTCAGCCAAGACATGGGACACAACCACAAAAATTCCAACCAAGACTCAAGGGCCCTTGACATGCAAATCAGTGACCATGGACTTCCTCCAGAGGGTTATAAAAGGGACGGGACTCCAAGCGTCTTCACCTTTGTCCATATTTACCATCACAGCCAGGAACAACCTCATCAATTACCAAAGTTGACCTTTAGAAATTTCTACTTTTATTCTCACTTGACCCCAAAATTCTAAATCCTAAAATATTTTTCAACTATAACGATTTTTTGAAATTAGGTTTTCAATTAGGTTCCACATCACCCGACCCCCAAAATGTCCCACGCGAATATCCTTAGTATTGTTATAGTCGTCCTGTATTGCAGTCTTGTCCTTCATCCTAGAGGTCAGTTTTCAAAAAATCAAATTGAGTAAATGATCCAGGTCAAAGATCATAGCATTTCTAAGTAAATTTTTTTGACCTTGTTTTTTGTTTTATTTCAGGAGCTCTAGGAGGAGCCACAGAAGAGTGTCAAGCTCGAAATGAGACCTACCGAATCTCAGACTCTGAACAATGTGACAAATATTACGAGTGTGCCAAGTCAGGGAAATTAACAGAGCGCATCTGTGATGATGGTTTTGTATTTTCTGAACCAATTCGACAATGTGACTACCCCCATTCTGCCGATTGTTCAAAACGACCAAAACTTCGTAAGTGGAATTTTAAATTTTTTCGAAAATCTCAAAATGCCTTTAATTTTTCAAATGACCCTGTTTAGAGCATTTTCATGATCTTTTTGTCTCAACGCGACCCAAAATTGACCCCGAAGAATATTCATGACCTTTTTGTCCCAGTTTGCCCCAAAATTTACCCCGTGGAATTTTCATGACCTTTTTGTTTTAGCGTACCCCAAAAATGGCCCCAGGGCATTTTCATGACCATTTTGTCTTAACGTGCCCCAAAATTGGCCCCGAAGCATTTACATAACATATCTGTCTCACCGTGCCCCAAAATTGACCCCGAAGCATTTTCATGATCTATCTCTCTCACCGTGCCCCAAAATTGACCTCAGACGATTTTGTATGACCTTTGTCTCATCGTGCCCTAAAGATTGACCCGAAGCATTTTCATGTCCTATCTGTCTCAACGTGCCCCCTAATTGACCCCGGACGATTTTTCATGACCTTTATGTCTCATCGTGCCCCAAAATTGACCCAAAAGAATTTTCATTTCCTTATATTTCCTTGTACTTTTTTGATTTTCAGAGGATCCAAAACCTGATGACCCAAATTGTGCTCGAAGAAATGGATTCTACGCCTTCCCAAGCACTCAAAGTTGTCAAAAGGTAAGGTTTAGATAACAAAGGTCAAAAGGTCAATTTTACTTTCGAGAGGTCATGAGGAAACTTTATCGAAAGATGGGTTGACCTTAAATTTCAGTTTTACCATTGTCTGGAGGGAAAAGCCTACGAGAAGACATGTCCTGAAGGAATCATCTTTGACCCTGCCAAGGGAACGTGTATGCACCCTGACCTCTCTACTCGAGTTGAGTGTACAGCCTCCATGGTCCTTGGATTTCAATGCCCAAATCTAAATCATCGATTTGCCAAACTTCGATTTGGAGATCATGATCGCCATGCTCATCCAACGTAAGTTCTAAAATTTTTGTGCAAGGGGTCACAAGGTCAACTTATTCAAGATATAAAGTTTGACCAATTGTGATATTTTAATTTTTACAGTGACTGTCGTAAATTTATGATTTGCCTCATGGATGGGAACCCAAGACTTGGTGGATGTCCATTCCGTAAAGTATTCAACCCAAAGACTGGTTTCTGTGACTCACCAAAGAATGTTGTAAATTGGTAAGGTCACTTATGTAAAAATTCTCAAATTTTGTGCAAATTTATTTGAAGACCAAAGGTCAAATTTCAATAATGCAAATTTCTAATGTTCAACTTTGCATTTTTTTCCCCTCAACAGTGTGGATTACTACAAGGGAAAGGACTTGAAGGTGGAGGAGGGTGCTGAGGCAGACAATAGCAGTGAGGAGAATTCCATCGAGTCGTCATCCGAGGAGTCCAACGAAAAGTTCAGAGCCCCAAAGCCCTCAAAGGTCGAGAAATCCTCAAAGTCAGACAAGGACAAGGACAATAAAGACAAGAAGGAGAAGGTCAACAACAACAAGGAGGAGCAAGAGAAGGCATCCAAAAAGTCATAAAGTGTCAAAGGTCACCCGGGTCAAGAACAATCGACACCCTTATCCCCCGCATTTTACTCAAGTAACCACTAGCATATATGTAGGAATCAATTTTTTTAAATAAATCAACCAAAGGTCAAATTTCCCGATTGAATATATGCAAGAGAAAAAAGTGATATTTTGTTTTTAATAGTTTGAGGCCCCCAAAATAGTAATTTTTCAGTTAGTTTAGACTGTAATAATAGTAGATAAAGGTCAAGGAGTAAATTATAAGGCTGTTGATGGACAAATTATGTGAACACACAAAACAGTACAAAAAATAAAAATGAAGTTTGAGACTACATGAGGAAAAAATATAAGAATGTTTTTTGTTCTACATGTTACATTGATTCACTTATATGCTTAAGGTCATATTTAAGGTCAAAAGTTCAAGTTGAAGTTGAGCATATTTTTTTTCATTTTTTTCTTTAGATAGAATTATCATAACTTCTAAGTTTGGCAAGTGCATCCAAGATGTCCCGTGGATAGTAGTTTTGGCTAGATAAGGAATAGAAAATTAGAAAAATTAAAATATGTTAAGGTCATGAGGTCATTTGAATTGAAATTATACAATCTTAATAGTGCAACTTGCATCCATAATTGGCATAAAATCAAAGGTTCATTACCATTGTGGTACATTTTGTGGTTCATCACAAACTCCAAGTTCAGGATTAAAGACGGTTCCAATCCCACATGCTAGGGCTCTTGGTTTTGTATTTTCAACACAGACATAAAATTTACGACAGTCCCTGTGAAGATAAAAATATGCAAAAATTAAAGAAAAATTAGTAAAAATTTTGCAATACTAAATCCATAAATAACAAGTTGAGGGCAAAAAATAACTTGGCCTCTTCTGGTCCTCCTAATGTAATTAAAATTCTTAGCATGTGCCTTCAGGATGAGCAAACTCGACAACTTTTGACATATTTCAGGAAAACCAGTGGCCATTAAAACCAAAAATGACAATTTTATTTAAGACCTTACTGAGCGTCAGCATAACGAGGATGTCCAAGATCCGCCTCAACGGGTGTTCCAGGACAATTAAATCGTAGGTATCGTGCTGCATCACAATCTGGAACTTGATCTGGCCAATCACAACGTGCCGTGGCAGCATTAAATGCTAGTCCTTCCGGGCAATGATTAATGATCGCTTTCCCATCAACACAATTGACGTAGGCTCCACATTGGTCTGCAGGGCCAGCTGAACGATAGAGGCCATAAGCATGTGGACAGTCACCGGTTGATTGTGGTGGTTCTGGAAAATATAAAGACAGTTTTTTGAATACTGTAGGGTCATTAGAGGTTATTTTTCGAGGTCTCAAGGATCGAGAGTCGAGGAATCGAGCCAGTTAATAATTTTGGGGCTTGTTTTATATGGATGAGTCAGTGGGTTCGATTTGAGTCATTAGTTTGAATTCGATTCAAATAAATTGAGATTCCTTAAAAACGTAAGAAAAGTCCACACCTGGAGATCCAGGATATATCGGAATATCCTGTTTTTTTGAATTAATTATTAGAGAAATAATTATTATCAAGGAGTCTTAAATTCTGGTTTTTAATGCATTTTTTTCTAGACTTGCCGTCACCAAACCAATCTCCAGTCGTCAGTACAGTCACTAATTTATGGATGTTTTGATGTTTTTGCAAATCGTCTCCACCTTGCACTTTTGTGGTTCCAGTGCATTTTAGTCATTATTGGTGATTTATGGGACAAATTATTCAAAAGGTGATGTTTAAATGAAAATGCAGGATTGGACCTTGTTATGCAAACAATTACACATATTATCTTTGGGGACTCCCCATAGATTACAGGAATGTTCGTTTAATCTTCAAAGTTCAAAATCTAATGCAAAAAATTAAGTTGCAAATTTACGTTGTGTGATTGAGTAAAATTATATATATTTTTTATCATGCTAATTTTGTCATTTTCATTTAAGCCAATGGAGAAATGTTAAAATTCCAAACTTGTACATCACGATCATGACAAAAATCCAAAGGTTCAGGTCTGGCTTCAAAATCAGTACATAAAAGTTGTCCACAAACAGTACAAATAAATATAAAAATAACACCAGGCACATTCTTGATCCTAATTAACCTTAATTTATTGGAGTTGAGTTGAGGTCTGAGGTCAAGTCAGACAAGTCTGACAATACTGAGAATGTAGAAAATAAATGGGAAATACTGAGAATGCAGTAAATGAAGAACTGAACATTTTGGTCTAGCCTATGGCCAATAGTGGCCTTTGTAGAGGTCAAAAGTTGTCGACCTTGGCAAAGACTCCATGAAATGATTTTAATGATACTGATAGTACTGGTCTGCCGTCCTGTCCTTTCAAAATCTCATTGATCTGGAATTATTGGCCCTCTGAAAAATTAACCGTCTGGAGATTTCCGTCATGTCTCTGAATGTGACTCATGTTTAGAAGGAAGTGGCGTCTTTCGGTCCATTAATTTGTCTGTTTGTTTATCGTCTTCTACCAATTCTTGGGATCCTCTTAAAACCTGATGACATAATAACAGTAATTGAAAATAATTATTTATTGAAACACAAAAAAAAGCCAGACATTGACACAATTATAACATTTTTGAAGCGTCGTCTGTCTGGTGCTCGCTCTGAATCATCAGTGTTGTTAGTTTAGCGTCAGCGTCAGCATATCGGCACGATTATAGATCAGGTAGATTTTAAGGTACCTAACAGAAACCCGGTTAAAATGAGCCAAGTCATGTCGAATGTCTCATGTCGTGTCATGCAGTCCGTTTTTTAGTCTGAATTTTCCTCCTTTCCAAAATGTTACGTAATGATGGGGATGATAGGGATTGGGGATTGATCGTAAAAGGCGTTTATGTTGCGTTATGATGGTTATAAAAATAGGTTTTTGGACCACACCCACAAAAATCCCAATTGTATAATAATAATCTTAGAAATCGGGTACAGTCATCAATTAATTTCATCTCAATCATAAATGGTAAAATTAGATCTGGTAAATTAAGAGGAGTGGCGTAACGCATGCCGGGTCATAGTAAAAACTAAGGAACTTGAAATCAAAAAAAATCGCGCTCAGCGCGATACGTTGGATAAAATACTTGTCATCTATCACCAAATTTCATGCTTAGCGCAATTTATAAAATGTTCCTAATTTACTGTCACTTTTTAGAAAGATAACGAGGCCCTCTATAATTACGCCACTGATCCAGAGGATAAGGAAATCTATTTTTGGAAAGGGACTCAATCTTGATCTCATCTCAGAATCATGATATTGATTGAATGAGCCATATGTAATTTTTTATGAGTAAGTGAGAGGAAGAGTATAACAAGCCAAAAAAAATCTTTAGTTTTTAGTATTGTTTTATGAGGTGTGGAATCACAATTTGCAATTCAGTGCAAAATATTAACAGTAAAGTTGGTAAAACAAATTAGAAAGGATAAAGGATGAATGCATGAGGATAATCGTACGAAATTGGCATTATTAATGCTTGCCGTCCTGGTTGGCTTTTGGCCTATTGCAAATTGACGAGCGAGTCAATTGAAAAGGGGCAAGTTGAGAAAAGAGGTTAGGTTGACTTACGAGTTCGTGTCCTTGACCCACATTGAACCTCTTGAGGATATGAACATGGGTACCGGGGGTACTCTGTCAATTTATCATTGAAGAATAGACCATCTGGACAAAGTTTATTTTCAGCTACTCCATCCTTAAATGGGTCAAAAATTCGCAAAATTAGTTATAAGTTTTTTTTAAAAAAAAAGACTCGTTCCTTAATTCAAAATAAAAACTTACTTTGCATTCAATGTAAGCATCACATTGAGTTGAGTCTCCAAAGTATCCATTGGGTTGTGGACAACTTTGAGTCTGACCTAAAAATGAAGGCTCAAATTTCTTATAGTGATCATTGTAGAGTGACCTACTGGGTCACCCCGTAATACTACTTTTAATCCATATTTTGACAACTTACCTTGAGAAATCAAAACTGAGCCGAAGGCTAGGAATAATATAATAGGACTCATCATCCTATTGTTGTACTTTACTCCAATATTTATTAACAAAATTGGCACTTGTAATTGACACTGGAATTGAGACACTGGCTGAAGAGTTTTAACTCTGTAAGTAAAGACAATAATAACAAAATTCAAATCTTGAGAATTCTTTATGATATAAAATGTATCCTTCAAGATGACAATAAAAGTTTGATTCATACCATTAATGCTATAAAGATGTTTCCTTTGTTGGTGCCCAATTAAGTTAAGATAACTTTGTAAGAATTCTATGATTGACCCTATAAAAATATAACAATAACTGCTTGCTTGGGTTGATTGAGCAGTGTTGATTCAATCGTTGATTATGAATTGAAGGGGACTCTTGGGATCTCATCTTCATTTTATATGAAAGATCAAATACTACCAACAACGTGTTATTTGTGTGTGTAAAAAAATGGGTTTGGGAGATCACCATCCAGGGACAAACAAAAATTATTTTTATGAGATGAGTATGAATATGATTCTATGTGTTTCGTCATCAATTTCAACCTTACTTATTCACTAATAAAAATCTGATCATCATGATGAATCTTGAGTACCTTCGGTTGTTATCATTGATAAAAGTTGTAATAGTGTATTTGGTTGTTTGGTACCTTAATATACCTATTGTGGGAGGTTCTAGGGTCAAAGGTCATGCAGTGAAAGGGTTCCAGGTCTATACTTGTGTGGGTAGGTAGGGTATGTTACTCATCGAGTTCTCAATGCCCATTCTAAGTCTAACAAGGTGTGCATGCGAAGTCATAACAGGAAAAATCTCGTGGTATTATGGTAGTTTGAGAATAATTATATAGGTCAAAGTTCATCTCATGGTACATGTTCATGTAAATGGATCGTATTTTAATGGTTGGCCATAAGACGGTGGATGTACTATCATCATTATCCACATCCTACGTAGTTGTATTACTACCTGACCTGACGCAACTTGACCGACGACCCGTGACTCTTACCCCAAATAGACCAATCCCCTCATGTCATGTCATGAGCCAAGCCGTGATCCCCATTAAAAAAGTTCTAGAAAAAAATACCTACTCACTAATCTTAAACAAACAAATTATACAAATTAGTTATCCTTTTGGAACTTGTGGAATGTAAAAGTCTATGAACTGATATGTCATTCTCATTCATTAGGTACACATTTTAGTAAAAGGAAAAGTTTGAAAGTGTAATTACGATTTTGCCAATTTTTGTGAACAGACAGACGCCGCCGCCGACGCCTCACTACCACCACCGTTGAGGATGATCTAATCCGAAAATCATTTAATTCTAAATTCAAAATGAATGAATTATGTCCGACTAATGTGTGGGAATTTGGGATGAGTGGCCTTGCAAACTTTAGTGCTCCGATCGGGTTATATTAATTTAGAGCCACAAATGCATGCAGCTAAACATCGACAGCTGGGGATTCATGTTAACTTTAATTTAAAGTGATCTTGCCAAAACATTTCATGGGTTCAAAACATCAAATTTGAATACGATCCGTTCTTGTGTAAAATCCTTTTATAAAGAGATCTACGGTCGGTCGGCATGATAGTAAAAGTTCTAAAAGCTTTTGGGGAAATGTGTGACACTGTTCGCGTGGGCTTTTACATTTCAGGTCACCATCGTTCAACCGGTTCAACCAAGCTTCTTTTGGAAAGATTTGACATACAATAGAAATCTCAATTTGTATTTTTGTCAAAACCACAGGAGACCAAGTGATGACATCACCGAGATGACATTCAGGAAACACTTTTTATCTAGTGAATGTATCCTTATGGGATTTCCCTCTTACTTTTTGCAAAGAAAAGTCTTTTAAAGGAATTTTTAATTTCATTGTGGATTTTTTTTGCCCGGATGTCAATGTCAATTTTACAGATATTACACTTGAACTTTGGAAGTTACACAGGTGTGAAGTACGTAGAGATGTGTCGTAATGACACGCATCACGGGCTTAAAAGTTGTCACGAGTGAGTCTTGAGACCGGATACAGGAGATCATGTGGGCATGTGGGTAACGTAATTGTCCTTGAATGATTGCAATTGTACAGGTTGAGTATATTACCAGGTTTTAATGTTCAGCAAAACATAATTTTACCAAGTGTAAATTTTGCTCAAAATTAAGTAATTGTTTTGTTCTTCAATTTTAACCGGCAGCATCCCCTCCACTGTTCTAATGAGTTTCGTTCAAGTTTAAGTTCGATAAACCAAGGGTTTTTGAAAATATTGCATTTATCATTTATGCAATAATGCAGCGGATTTGGCCAATTAAAATTTGACTCCAGACATTTTACAAATTGTACAGTTACATTATGAGTTTATTTCGTCAACACTTACATTTTATACAATTTACACACTACAAATTTTGTATTCCTTTTACAAAAATTTGTAATAACACAGTCACCAGCTGATGGGCACATTTCCATAAAAAAGAAATGAGTTTCTAAAAAATGCCTTAGTTAACTTACTTTTTTCCGAAAAATTTAATGAGTACGAGAAGATTACAAAAGGGTTAAGCAAGTCTTAATTATTAGAAGATTTCATATTTTTGTAAGTAAAAGGTTGGTTGAGATTGAGACGAAATAAAAGTGAACATGAAATTTTGCAAAATTTAAGCTTCTTGTAGTTATATATACAGACAAAAAATGAGTACTCCTCGAGGATGCCCCGCCCAAATTATCTAATTATAACGGAAAATCCTAACTAAAGTAAGATATATAAACTTACCAAAACTATTTTAGACAAATGAATATTAAATTAAGATTAACACAAGGGAAAATTATAAGCTTTTATCTGTGTTGGGACTATATAGTGTTCATTTTATGAAGGTGACTCGCGTATAAGAGTCGTACAAAAGGTGCTGATTAATTTCTGTACATTTCAGTTTTCAAGTTTTGAAGGAGTTTTTAA
This sequence comes from Xenyllodes armatus, assembly GCA_034699765.1. Classification (NCBI taxonomy): domain Eukaryota; kingdom Metazoa; phylum Arthropoda; class Collembola; order Poduromorpha; family Odontellidae; genus Xenyllodes; species Xenyllodes armatus. Next base: position 11,846 of record JAQIYE010000528.1, read on the forward strand.
TCATATATATATAATTGCTTGTTAAAAGGGAAAAATTTACCGTTTATTTAAAAAACGCATCACTTTTAATTAGGACGCGTCATTCGTGGATATTCAACCCATTTTGTTTTTTTTTTGCCAGGATTTTGATTTTTTTGATTTTAATTTATTGTCCGGCTTGGGCTGGAGCGTCATCGTAATTATCATAATAGTAGTACTCTTCTGATTTTGAATCTCCTGAGGCCTTTG
>JAQIYE010000529.1:0-12063 GCA_034699765.1 Xenyllodes armatus
ATTTTAACTGGGACAGACTGAGGTCGCCTTTCCGCTACTTGATATCCATGACCCGTGATTCCATTTTTCCTTTGAATTGGATTTCCAAGGGTAAGTAAGAGCCCAGCTTCCTCATTCCTAACTTTCTTTAGATTAAGACAACCATTTTTTAGAAAATCCTCCTCAGGTTCCCATCTTTGAGCTTCACCAACAATCCCAACAGATTTGACGATCCCATTTGCTTTTCGTTTCAAGAAGGCTGAAGGGTCAAAGTTAGGTTCAGTCACTGATTGAGGCATCAGGATTGGAGGGGTCATTCTCAAATCCATTGGAGCATCACCCGAACCCTGACTCAAGCCTGATCTCTTGATGACTGGCCCATGATCTTTGGTTCCTGATGAAGTCTCTGATTTTGGTTCTGGACTATTCTCATGATCCTGGAGTTCAATGGATCCTTGGAATGAAGGGAGTCGTGGTCTCCCAAGGTCAAGGAGGGACTGAGCAATTTCTTGTTCAAAATTTGTCTCAACGTTTCGACGAGGGGTCTCATGAGGAGGCTTGGAAGGAATGACAGGGACCTCATCATCATCGCCAGAAATGTTTGAATCAGTTTCCTCATTGTACTCATCCCCTTCATCATCCTCATCCTCATCATCGTCCGTATCCTCATCTTCATCTGAAGTATTGTTATCGTCTGAGATGGGACCACTCATTGCCAAGGACTGTGAGGAATTTGGATGAATTCCAAGGCCAGCACATTTTTTGTGATGGGCTTTTGACTTTTGATGTTTTGTTAGGTTTCCTTTTGTCTTGAAACTGTTCAAAAGAATCAAAAATAATAAAATCTTCAGTTTCGGTTTGAAAAAACATCGAATTAATCATATAAAGACTAGTTTACAAAGTCTAATTTTTACCTAAAATTACACAAGGTACAGGAATATGGCCTTAGGTCCGTATGGGTCTTAAGATGTTTTCTCAACATTGAAGGTTTTTTACATCGAATCCCACATGCTTCACAAACGTATCTTCCCCTCCCTATTATAATTTAAACAAAAATTAAATTCTTTAGCTTCCAAAACAAATTAAATTAATTTAAATTCTTTAATTAAAACAACTTAAAAGTAAAATCATTATGATAATAGTAAATCCAAATTACCAGCTTTACCTCTTCCCCTAACATAAGTATAATCTTCATTAGACTCAAAGCCACCCTCCATGATTTTAACACGGGGATGATCTGGATGTGGAGAGGTCATGGATACAGAGGATGAATGATGACCAGACTCACTCTCAGGTTCACCACTTTGAGGTCTTTGAAGGATTAAGCTCAGGGGTTGATCCTCAATCAAATTATTTTTGGGTGATCCACGTTGATCCAATCTTTGGGTTGACTTGGTGGCTCTTGAGGTCTTTGATGACCTTCTTGAGGTAAAGGAGGTACGAGGGAGGGAATCACCTTCATCCGCACTGGAGGTATCAGAGGATGATGAATTATTTCTAAATTGTGAAGCTAGTTTTCGATTATGTCTTGCTCGAACATGGGATTTTAAAGTTTTGATTGAACTCCCTGGGCCTGAGCTGGAAGGTCCACATTGACTTGAAGGGATTGAACTCATGGGTCCTGCTTGACCTCCACTTGATCGAAAATTATCTATCATATCAGATGAACTTGTAGATCCTGTCCTACTATTGAGTCGAGCGGATGAGCTGGATGAGGATGATAAGGGTTCGGGTCCAGGGAATGGAGCTCGGGTCAGCAAGGTCATCCTTCGTGACTTGACCTCAACTGGTGAGGAAATTGGGGCTGATTGTTGTTGATCACCTGGAGAGGCTACAAGGACTGTAGAATTATTTCCACGGGAAGTTACATAGAGTGGAGAGTCTGGCTCTGGACCCTTTCGAGTGTATTCACCATTGGAGCTACTTGGGCTTGTAAGTCCCGCATTTGGTGAATTTGGATCCTTTGGAAGGGGCTGGATAATTAATTAAACGCATTAATATTTAAAGAATCTCAAAAAATCATGATCCCAGTAATGCTGACTCACCTGCCAATTTGAGTACATTGACAATTTTGGATCTGACTCCTGAGGGATAAACATTGGCTGGGGCTTAAAAAGGCACGTGTAACTGGATCGAGTAGAGACCTTGAAACCCAAGTACGTGTAAGCGTGTCCTACAAAAAAAACTTCAAAAATTAACCAATAATCTAATTTACAACTCAACGGTACAAATCGCTAAAAATAAAAATTTAAAAATCTCACCATTAATATACATTTGATTATAAGCTTTTGCTCCCCTTGGGGTATCAGGACTCGGAAGAACCCCAACCTTGGACACTTTTTTAACAAGGGGATGAGTGGGTTTAAGGGCAAGGAAATTTGGGCGTTTAGGATTTTGAGCTGAGGTTTGAAGGAGGAGTGGAGCATTGATGACCTGGAAAGGTCCTCCCTCTCCAGGACAATCAGAATCTACTGGAGCTGAGGTCAGGGATGATGAGGATTCTGGTAAGCTCGAGGATGGTCCTTCTGACTTTATAATAGTTGAAGGAACCTCAGCAGGTTGAATTCCTAATGGTAGTACTGGATTGACCTGCTGGGGAGTGTTTTCTGGGATCCTCAAAGAGACTTGAATTGGGGTCGCTGAAGGAAATCCAAGTGACTCTGCTGGGACTGGGATTGACTCTGACTCCAGGCTGACCTTTGGTTTCCTTGGTGGTCTTCCACGTGGCTTAACTCCTTTCGGAGTTGAAACCGTTGTTCCTGAGGTAAGCTGAACAGGTGGCGGAGCCACACCAACAGATGCTCTTCTATTATAAGGTCTCTTGGTTGGTCCAGCCTGTGAGATTTTGACTGGATTTTGTGATCCAAGAATTAAGGATGGATCAATTGAACCTAGAGGAAATGATCCATTTGCTCGAACTGTGACTTGAGCTCCACCTTGTCCACAATTATTTAGTCGAAAGGTCATACCACCAAGGTCTGGTGGATTAACAAGGGAGTGACTCCTCTGTTTCTCCATTCGCCCTCCATGTCCTTGACCCTGACTTTGACCTGAACTGGGAATTACGGATACCTCTACTTCACCTCCACAAAGGCGTCCAGGGGTTGGAGATAGTCTTCTTCGCTTCTTGGGTACAACAAAGGAACCTTGGTCCCCAATTAGGCTCAAGTCTTCAGTTCCTCTCTCCATTCCGTCCAAAAGTGACCTTGGACGACCAGTTGTCATGAGTAAGTATGGGGATCCCATCCCTTGACCTTGACCCTGATCTCCTGGGACTCCATCAAAAGGAAAAGCTCGACCCTTGACGACTCCAACCATCGCTGCAGGAGAATTAACTGCCGTACTGGATATACTACTACTGCTAGACCCACTCCTTGAGGCCGAAGTTGACGAATTTCCTCCTCCAAGGCTACTCACAGAAAGTGACCTTCCATGACCAACACCACCACCACCCCTCCTCTTATTCAGGTGTTCAGGCCATGTTGCAAGGATTGATTGATTTTGTGTAATAATTCGTGAAATTCGATCATCAAGGGATTGTCGATCCAGGCCTTTTAGCTCTGGTGGAATAAGAGGGGTCATCCCAGAGGATGCAGGAGTGTGACATTGACCTTGATAACCCTGCTGCCGCTGCTGTTGGGACTTACTCGAGGAAGGTTCCAGAGGACCATGGATGAGTCCATTCCTTCTGGTAGGAGGAGGAACTTGGTCCTCTGTCTTTTTGGGTACGATTAGGCATAAGGGTCCATCTTGTTCAGGAGGAGCTGTTATGGAGGTCAATGATAATGGGTATGTCTCCTCATGGGGGGTCAATGGAAATGGAGCTGCAATTCGAAATTTGGGTTTGTATACTGAACCAGATCCACATCCACCAACTAAACCTTGACCTTCACCATTTTTACTACTCCTGGTCCCATCATGATCCATCCTAAAATTATCACTAGATGAAGTCCTACACAGACCCCCTGAGCTGTAATTATTATTATAACTTGACTTATTTGTGCTCAAGTCCATAAGCGTATTTTCAACTGAGACTGAGTGATTGGGAAGGGACTGGAATTTTGTTGGTGGTGGGGCAATGGAAAGGAGTCCACCATTTTGAATTGGGGTTGAAGTTGAAAGGTCAGGGGCAACAGGATGATGATTCTTTTCTGGAAGGACAGCAGGGACAACTTTTTTAAATTTTTTATGAAGGTAATAATCTGGTCCATTAATCAGAGTCCCTAAGGATTCAGGGGATGGAAGGGATTTTGATGCAAGGCTCATCATGGCTGATGGTGAACCTGATGAACTTAGTCCATTCTTTGTTCCATTTACTCTTAGGAGATGATGACCTACGACCCCATTAGATTTTAGTCCAAGGAGTGGAAAATGATGATTGAGTGGATCCTTGATTGAACCAAGGTCAAATTTTGAATTTGGAGGATCAACAGTCTTTGAACCTCGCGAATTTCCTCCACCACGTCCACCACCACGACCTCGACCCCTTGGAGATGAGACTTCTCTTCCAAATTTTGAAGGTCCTGATCCTGTCAGGCTGGAGCCACTACAAGTACAAATGAGAAGGAAAATATATCTATAGAAAGACATTAAAATATCTTGTTGTTGAAAATTTAAAAGAATGACTTTCAGCATATTTATTGAAAATTATGCAAAAATGTACTCGAAAAATAAGCAAATAGGGGAAAAAAATCTGGGATTCCATGTAAGTATGAAGTTCATTAATTCATATTTGTCAGTTTGACTTTGACGGATTTCATCCAGGGAGTTCCAAGGGATTCCATGCATTCAAAATCTTCCCATTTTATTTAAAGCTGCCAATTTTCATGTTAATAAGTCAACAATTCTAAATTTATGTAAAAATTCCTTTAAAATTAGGCTTAGCCCGAAAACAAAATCTTCATGGCAAATGGCATATGGCCTCCTTCACTTCCTGTCCTATTTTTTCCCTTCCCTTACAAAAATTGCACTTTGTTATTAGGAAAAACGCAGATTGCAAAAATTGCAAAATGATTTTCTCAGAATCATACATTTCTTAAAATTAGAGGGATCCCAAACACACGAGCATAAAAAACTAATATTATAAACATTAAAAATCAATCACCATAAACAGAATATATCTAAATTCATAAAAGATTACCTGGAATTAGGACAAAGTCCAGTTCCTCCAGATCCACCACCACGACCTCCTCCACGACCCTGACCACCTCTTCCTGTAAATTAGAAAAAAATAAAAAACCATATATTATTAAAATATAAAAAAATCAACCGAAATTTTCCATGGGGTTTCTTCTAAACCCTCAATTTCTTAGAAATGAAACTACTACCATTAACTGATGACCTTTCCTTCAGTTGCATTTCTGCTAAATAAATCATGGGAGCAATTAGTTCATAGTCCATATACGAAATCAAATGCTCGTTTAAATGTCATGTCATGGATATGAATGGTGAATGAATGCCTTCTCAGAAATATATGAAAATTACATGATTGTTTTTTCCTCTTCAGTTTCAAAAACTACTAATATGATATCAGGTAAAATGTAAATTAGGTGAATTATTGAGCCAGGTTAAATCCCCAACTCAAAAATGACCAATTTACAAACGGATGGACTCACACATCAGAAGCCAGGAGACGAATCATCATCATTTATCTCCAAATTCCCTATATTTAATTTAGTAATTACATACGTCAACATGATACATCTCATATCATCAACTGCTAATTTGTTTAGTTACACAAACAAAGTAGTCATATAGCCAGACAGAGGGATAAGACAAGGCATGCATGGGTCGAGGCTCTGCTATAAATGTGAATTTGAGGATATTCAAAATGATGTCATGCAAGATTAGTTGATGCTCGTCTAAACTAACTTTTACATATATTCTCCCATCATCAAAATCTAATTGAGATTGAGAATAGTAGGTAAATATGAAAGATAATCACAGCACCCACATGACCAAACTTTCATTAAAACAGATCTTCCCTTATCATACATAAAAATGTCTTATAGGAACTTTGCAAATTCGCCAAAATAATGCCAAAATATGTTTTTAGACAGATATCTCAACCACTAAACTATATAACCCTTTCATTTTATTCTTATATAACTTTGGGACTTCCTCTAAATTCCAAATTGTAAATTGGGTTGATTTTTACACACCTTACATTAATCACATACTAATTATTGTTCAATCAAAACAAATCATTCATGGTTAACCTCCATTTAACTTCATTCCCACACTAATGGCATATCCCCGACCTCTTTATAAAATCCTACATCTTTAAAAGTGTCAAGAAATTAACCATACCATAACTAATTGAGTTACTTACTATAAGAAGTCAAGGATCTTTCCCATTCTAATTTGACTATCTAACATATGTAATATAATAATAATTATTATTATAACCTTAAACAAAACATTAAACACGCAATGCAAGCAAATATGCGATATTGCAAATTTCTAAACTGTTGAAAGGAATACAATTCAGTACATTGTACCCAACACACGCATAATAATAAAATTAAATGATCATTATATAAATGTTTACGTGTTATAATAGACATTAAAATCTTGTACGGATCCTCACCCCTCATTATATGTAATCAAAATATTTTTGAGTACATAATAGTAATAGGATCAACCACAATATAGCCATTGTTGTTAAATGTTTAGCAAAAATTGCATACACTAGAAACTATACAACTCAAATTTAAATATGTTCGTCATTGATCCTGAATGAGAAAAAAAATTCACTATATCATCATCATCGTCATGAAACCTCAAACTTCCTCCATCATGGACGAATTAAATATTTCATTAAAAGTGAAAGTAAGTGAGTCATTCAGGGTTGCACAAAGGCAAGAAATCGAAATCGACATAATTGAATTGATATTCAAATGTCACTTTGTTAGCTTAATCATTCGATCTCTTACAATTACAACAGTTTCTTTACAGAAATTAATAGGCAATTAATGACAAGAAAATGCGTTTTAATGTGTGTGGAGGACCAACTAAAAGATTTAACCACAAGAAAGTCTACTAACCTTCCACAACAATCCTTAATCCATCAAACCGATGCTATATGTTACCACCAGGGTATACAAACTGATATAACTTTCTTCAATCTAAAGATTCGATTTGAACACAGTTTAATTAATTTTAAATGCTGTATCACATGAAGTCTCATCAATCTCATTTAAATCAGTCAGAATATCACTTCCCCGTTGCCTTTCTGTAATCATGAATAGTTAATTGTAATCAATTTCAGTTTCAGAATCAGAACAGAACCCACTCGAATTCCAGAATTTCTCATCCTTTGTCAATTTTTCATTATAGTTCCCAAGCAAAGGTGTTTCACGGCTCACGGTAATGTCAATCACTGGCTCACTCAATTATTGGAGATTCGACCCCTCCAACTAATAACTCTCCCTCTCATGTCAATAAAACTATAAAGATAAAAACCCATGTTCAAGTGAGAGTGAGTCACTCACAGTCACTACCAAAATAAGCGTATTTCTATTTTATAGCCAGTCAGTCAGTCAGCCTACACACTTATCTAACATTCGAGTATTTTCGTCGTTATTGTATTCATCCAGCCAATTGTAATTTTGTCAAAGGCAGTTATTGTGTACGTTCATCCTGGAAGGGTTAATAAGCATTTCCAAGCGGGTCTAGGAGCAAGTATACAACAGATTAGTCATACCATGATGATGCCAGTGTCATGACACGCCATCCAATAAAGTTGATGATATTAGTGTTTGGAAGCATTTTGGAAGACATGTAAACTGTACACCTCCATGAAAAACTAGAGCATGGATGGAACCATACTCTGACCTTAACGATTTACAATACAATAATACTCTCTCTTAAACATTAATCTGAAAAGTAAATTAGCTAAATGAGATTTCTCTAAATATGCGATGTGGTTCCATATTATCAACTCGGCATCTTTGGAATTTTTAGAGAAAGTAGTATGTTATCGACAAATTATTTTACTCTTGATATCCATTGAACTCCTTGACCTTTGGAAATGATTTCCATCTTTATAAAAACTAATATTTCATATTTCACATTAATTAATTAATTAATTAATTAATTAATTTGCAGAAACAAATATAAGTCAAACAATATATCACATAACATACATAATATAATGACCTCGATTTTATTTACAATTTACAACAAAGCAAAACCTTCAAGTGATTACCACCCACTTACTCCAACGTGCAAGTGAAGTAATTATGTCAAGCCAAACCATCCGATCCCACAAAATTTAACGATACGATGCCACATATGAGACTCTATAAAACCAAACACATTATGTAGTTCCTCCATCAAATTGGGTCTTCAAAATATAACAAAAGAAATTGCAAAAAAGATGACGCATCCCATTACTCCCAAATTCCTCACCTCATCCTCCAGCCACATTCCCCGTAAATAAACCACAAAAATAAATACAAACATAAAATGATCGGCAACAAATTGCAAGTCAAGTCAGTCACAAATCTACAAATATGCTAACTGATATTGATAATGGCAAAATAAATCATATTAACTGAACTGATTGTATACTTCAACTGGCATTGTAGAAATTGTAAAATCATTTATAAATTTATTTAGGCCTAATTGTTTTTGGCTTTGGCTTCTATTACATTTTGTCTTGCCCTACAAATAGTAGACACAAAATATTAAATGTCATGTTTTGAGCCAAGTAGACACCAGAGGCTTCATTAAACTTTAAGGAAGCTTTTGATAATAAACCTTAAAATATAACTAGAGGGGATAATCAGGATTAGTGATCCCATATCCCATAAATAACTCATTAACTAAGTTAAGTAATCATAAAAAGACGCAATATATATATCATATATATCCAGCACATCTAAATATAATGTCTATTAAATTAAGGCCCAAGGAAGAATCTCATTTTAGAATTCATCCCTCGTATCATGCGACTCGTCATTCCTTAATAATTAAAATTTAAACCATATCAACCACCATACAAAATTTATCAACCCTCGTTACAAATTGACAAATTGTATAACTTTGGTCTGTAGTTTGGTCTGTAGTATGGTTTAGTTTATACATTTTATGGGACATCCTCGCATTTAATCTCAATGTTAAGTTAAATTCAAAATTAAAGGAAACTCACCTAATCCTGACTTTAGTTAGTGACTTTTAAGGATTTCCAAGTTTTAAGTAATAAAGGGTTCATTGAATTAAAATCAAAATTCACAGAATAAACAACTAAATTCCATTTAAAACTACTGCTGAAATAGAAAACCAGTTTTTTTGTTTATTTATGAAGAATTAGGACCCAACCCCTACATCACAATGAGTAGCGGAAACACGCCTTGAGGGGGATAACATCCTAAACAAATAAAAATGAAGATGAGAGGATAATGAACAATTAGCTTAAAATTAAATACAAATCTTTAAATTCTTATTTCCCTCAAAATTAAAGTAATCTTCCTCTTTATTTATGCTTCAAAAACTTACTAAATCAAAAATCATAATTTCTAAAAAGCCAAACGCAAACCATCAAATCTTGAGGAACGCCAACTTTGATTTTGAATGCACTTTTTTCCCTTGCGTAAAAAATATTGCCCCCTGTGCAAAAAAAAATTGAGTCTTTTCACAAACGTTTCAAGGTCAGGCCTTTTAGGATAGAATAGAAAATACAATAGAATAGAATCAAGACTCAAACACTTAAGTAAGTGTTGAATTTTGATTGAAGCTCTTAAATTCCTTCAATTCATTCCCCTTGAGTTTCAAAGTTATATTTGTTGCGTTATTGCTGCACTAATGACACGCTCGAAGGCCTCTTCTGATTCTGAATCTGAACTGAAAGTGCCCAGAGCAGAGGACACAAAAAAAATTCTAACAAAAGACTTGAGGTTTCTACTAGTAAAGAAAATTTTGCCCATATATATGTAAATTCAACCCTTTAAATAAAATTTGCAAAACATGTTTGGTATATGCATTCGTATTTTAGCTTTAGTCAAGTCAAATATTTATTAGTAAAACGCGTTAGCCCATTTTTGCATTTTAAGAAAGTCTTAAAGATTAAAGCTCTTTCTTTTGTTTAATGGAATGAAGGGCAAGAATGAGAGAGCGGAGGGATAAAAAAAAGTGACAATAACCTTGGCAGTTGCCAATTTGTCATTGTTACATTTTACAATGTAGTATTTTATGTTAACCCATATAATGTCCCTGTTTAAAAAAAATGAGTTTAACTAACTCATCAGAATCAGCTAATTCTTAAATTGAGACTAAAGATAAGAAACAATTTGAAGATGACAAATTAATGCGAGGTCTTCCCTCAGTTAATCTTTAAAAATAAACAAGTGTCGTCCAAAATTTTATTTTGCAATTTCACTAATTTGTTTTTTAGACAATAGATAACAGAACCAAGTCTTACAAATCTCTCTGAATTTCGCAATAAGCTTTCAAAATGAAATATGATCAGTTCAGTACTATTTGCCAACATATCTGCGAAATTGCGACATTTTCCTAATATCGGATTTAGGACAGGTGTACGTACAAAGAAATATTTTTCAATTTCAACGCATAACATTAAATTCAAATTGAAAATAGGATGTAAAGGTCAATTTTAAAACACCTGCCTGTATATATGTGTGCAATTAAGTCTCAAAATCAAAATCACTTTTAATTAAAGTCATCCAAAACTCTAAAAGAATTATTTAGCCAAATTAAAGTTCAAGTTCTCATCATTTAAAAATACAAAAACAAATTCCACTGAAAATTGATTTAGGGTACTACTACATTCAACTTAAAGGCAACAATTATGAGATATTTATTAGAAAATAATTAAGGTAGAACCCACAAAAAAAACTGGGTTTGTGTATAATCGTACTCATCATCCCATGATCATGAGGCTCTAGCTTAACTGACTTCAGTAATCTGGGGTGTAGACGTCATTAGTTTGTTAATTATATGTAGTTAAAAATTATATCAAAATTTCAACCTTTTATCAAGTGTCAATGCCAATTATATCCCTTTGTTTGTAATTTCCGATTAGATTGTAGACCATGGGCAAACATCATAAGTTAGTCAATTCATATTTAATTTAACGGAGCCTACAATGTCTGATCATGAACTTGAAGAGCTAGCTGGGATCTTTAGCAGTACTTAATTTTCCTCCCTGCAAATGAATTTATGACTCAAATTTTCTTTTTGCTAATATTTTTGCAAAAAAAATCATAATATAATTTCCTACTGATGAGGTCCCAAGTCCTTAGAATCTGCAAACCTCGAAACAAGTTCATTTTTTGTAACTCCCATTTTTTGCATGTTGTTCTTGTTATTTTTCTCAAATGATGATGACGATTAACAATGGATGATGATTGAAGACACATTTAGCTAATTTGCAAAGGAAAAGGAATACAGAGAGTCCTTGATTTAAATGACTCAACTCTAATCAGGAAAAGACGTAGAATCTTTTAAATCATCATTAAAAGACGGCTAAATGTAATTATTGAAGGATATACAATAATAATGTACAAATCATGGATAACAAACTAAATAACAAAACAAACTTGACAAAAAAATAAGATTAATAAAATTTACTGTCATCCATACTAATAGCTCATGACTCCAAATAAGAAATAAGCTTTTTGTTATTTTTGAACTCTACCCATAACCCATATTCAAATCCATTTCAGGTCAGGTCAGGATATCACATATCTTTTTGTAAACCCCATTTTCTCAACTATGTATAACAAGAGAAATGGAGTAACAGGAGAAGGTCACAAAAGAAATTAATCACAACAACAAAAAATAACTCCTTTGCTTTGGGGCGACCCAGACGAATGAGGAGACAACACACAAATACAATACGAAAAAGGTTGAGGACCAAATTGTTGAGTAAGCAAGTAAGTGGATCCATATAACTTATTTTTTGCAATGACGCAAACAAAATATTCGGATTTAGCATCATTTAGTAGAGACCTACTCAAGTTTACATTTAAATGTATCATGTATCGTATCCAGTTCAGAAAATATATACAAGAAAATCCCAGCCAGTAGCATCTACTCCACAATAATTTAATGAGTCTACAT
>JAQIYE010000530.1:0-12054 GCA_034699765.1 Xenyllodes armatus
CATGGGGGATCTTACTCTTAAGGACCCTATTTACAACCTGTTTAAGCCTCCTTTTAAGGGTGAAAACTACCAAGTTTTAACATGGAGTTGAGTGAGAGAAGAAAGTGAAGTGTGTATCAAAATTAGAATATCTTTATAGAGCCTCTACTAGAATTTCAGAACATGTCAGTTTACCCCCAGTCAAAAAATAAGGCCATTTCTCTGTTGTTGATGAGGGTTGGGTCTCGGGGTGCCGAGAGGGTGTAGTCTAATAGTAATGGAAGAAAGTGTGCGAACCCTGAATGTGAATTCTTTAACGAGCTTTTCCCTTAAGGATTCTTAACCATAATGGACTTGTAATGCTTGTCATTTCCATCTAATAAAAAGGAAAATCCGAAGAAAAATGTTTAGGGGATTTGAGGGAGTAATGGCTCAACCCAAGGGCTTTCGCAAATAATTTTCTTCAAGACGTTTGGTGCATAAAAATATCTGATTATCTTCTACTTGTGTTGGAATCTTTTTCTTTTTAGGGGGATGAGGGCTCTTAACCCTTTGCTTTCACTCACTCTTCATTCATAGATGGATGACAGCCAAAGATTTCCAACTTAAGACAATTACTAAACTGAGAGTAGAGTAGATAGACCACAATAGTTATTATTTGTGAGCCAGGGGCGTTAATATCTAAAGTAATGAAATGTAAAAAGACTCTGCTAGCTCTAATTTTATGCTGTACATAAATGACATAAAATTGTTGCTTAAGTGAGTAACTTGAGTCACTTTCAATTAGCCATTGCAAATTGTATATGAAAGGACTGAGTTTGTGTTAAAGGTCATAAGACAATGCGCTCCTGTGGTTTCTTCTAAATTTGATCGCCATGATTATTGTTGAGACCTAGCTCCGTAGTTTCTTGTTCCTGCCTTACGCTATGAAATATTTTTATTGTATTTCCATTAGATACTATTACTAACTCTTTACTTCAATTTAATGATTATCTTTCAGCGCTTTTATGCCCAGCTAAGGGCTAATTTCATTCATATTAACAATGAGTCTATATTTTACCACCATTTACAACCGGGTTTATGACGATTTTCCACTGATATTAATATACCCTTTCTATAACTTTTTATTTCAGAGATTCAACGGAATCGCGAGTTTTATAAAAATGCTGACGTGAGACCCCCGTTCACGTACGCATCATTGATTCGACAGGTGAGTTTTGGATAACGGAACTCTTAAGAGTTTGCAGTGGGCCTCTCAATCGAATTAACCAATACTATTGATTTTATTTTAGTCAATCATAGAGTCTCCTGATAAGCAGTTGACCCTAAACGAGATCTACAATTGGTTCCAAAATACATTCTGTTACTTTCGCCGGAATGCTGCCACATGGAAGGTATTAAAAACTCTTCAATACTCCTGGACCTACTTGACTTCAGTCATATAAAAAAACTTAGTATTGTTACTTCGTCCTTATGACCCTAAGGTGACCCAAATTGAATGAGAGAGTGTTTATTGTAAGGATTTGTTCAGTCTTGGGCTGCTGTTGTGCCCTGAACTTTTTAACCGTCAACTGATTTGATGGTTAAAGTAAGATGGAGAATTTGTTAGGTTCATATCCTCCACTCACTCAGGTTGTCCCTTGGGACTTTCCCCAAAGGCTCTTTTGTCCATGAGATCAACTGAGGGGGGAACTTGAACCCACTCACTCTAAAGATGAGTGGGTGAGTAGGGTAATGGTAAAATTTTAAAAACTGGTCTACCATGATCTGAATCCGAAACTTTGTTAATCGAGTGAGTGGTGGTACAAAAAAACTCGAGTAGTTTGTACTCGGATTGGATGGAGAAAGAATCCAGGTAGGTGATTATGATTGGGTTCTTCTCTTGAGGAGCCTGCTGCCTGATGATGAAGTGGGGAGGACCACGGAGTTGTTTGCTTTTGCTTAAAGGCGCTCTCTGCTTTATAACTTAAGATTAAGATGGGGGTAGAGTCTTAGACAATATTGACACTGTGAATATGTAAACACCTGACACTGTTTACTCAAAAATGCAACCAATATATATGCAAATGTCTATGAATAATGGAGTGCTTTGTGATCCCAACAGGAGGTTTATCTGACTCTTCTTTTTCTTTTTTGTTAAGAAAAGTTTTTGTTAACGTCTTTTTTTTCTTTTTTGGGTAACCTTGGTTTAATGTGGATTGAGGAGACCAACCCATGTACTGTTGCTGTTGCAGAGCGGCAGGACTCGTTTTTAATATTTATCGAGATCTCTTTTGTTATTCCTACTTTTTTTAACTTCCTTTGGGTATCAGTTTCAACTTTCAACTTTTCACGGGGTTCAGGGAAAGGTTCGAGGGATTCTGAATCGGGGTTGTTGTAGTAGATTAAGGATAAATCTAAAGGGGCCTACTCATATCGTATCACATTCTTTTGAACCATATGTGCATGGGATGCTTAATCTTAGAAAAAACCGGAGAAGCTCGTATACAAGCCAGTATTTGAACAAAGGTGCGTTGGGGAGTCTCAAGTAGATTTTTATTTTGTAAAAAATGTAAGCTTAAATGGCAAGGTTCCCTCGGATTTAAATTCTCATTCTTCTTCTGGAGTTTAGTTAAAGAAGTTTTTGAAAGTAAAAAGTCAAAGGCTCATTGCATCCTCAATTGCTTGAGTTGCATGGTTAAACATATAGTTTAGATAAAGGTTCAACTCTGGAATGGATGCATCCTTGGCCCTGGATTGTGGTAATGGGAAAAATTCTGAGAATAAAAACTTTGGGCTTAACTTGAATCCAGTTCAAATTGCAATAATTTCAATTCATGGTAATCCCACCTTGAACTCTTTTGCCTTCTGAATTTCAAAAATGCATTTTGAGTTTAAGGGTAAGGATCAAGTTCTAGCTGTATGTAGTGTAAAAAGCGTAGAGCTGGAATTTAGTAGGCATAGCAAATGGCGTTTCCTCTGATTGTAGGGATGAGTTGCTTGAACACATGAAGGCTTTTATATTAGTTGGACTTGAAAACTTACTGTAGTTTGCGTTTGATTTTAAAAAAACGACAATAAAAATGATGATTTGACAATGGCGGATGCCATAGCTAGTTGGATTATGTAGCTATAGCGCAGCCTGTGATAGTATGATCTCTGACTGAATGCTCTGCTTCCTATTTTGGAAGCAATATTTTGTGTTACTGACCAGAGACAGAGATTTGGGCCAATCATTTTTGAGGCCCGAACCAAATTTTGATCTCAGCTTGACCAATAGATATCCCCACTTATCTACAGAACAACACATTTTGTTTATTGAACTGGGCAAATAATTTTTTTTTGAAAAAGGATCATATTTAAAAGATTTTTATTTTGCTTTGTTTTACTTTATTGTTGTATCTTATTGTGTTATTTAGAATGCAGTGCGACACAACCTCTCGTTGCACAAATGTTTCATGAGAGTCGAGAACGTCAAAGGTGCAGTTTGGACTGTTGATGAAGAAGAATTTTATAAACGTCGACCTCAACGGTGTAGTACTGGGTAGGTGTGATCAATATAGTAAACGGAGATCCTCTGAATCTCCTGCCCTTCGTGACCTTTGTCACAGATTCAATCTATCTCTTTTGTCTCTTGCCCATCACACTACTTTTGTACTTTTGTCTAACCTTTTACCAATTCGTCTTTTTGAATGGTCTTTTTCAACTCTCTTTTTGCACCCCTACTAATCTTTTTACATCCATTTTTGGTCTTTAATAATCATCTTGCTACTTATAAATAATGCTTATACTCCACTCTCGATCCACTGAGCTCCACAGCGGAGCTAACAATTGACGCTATTTTGCTCTCATATGCTTTCGCAAGACAACAACTATAAGATTTTTGAGATCTCTCGTGTGGTGCATGGCTTGTTTTATAACTTTTTATATAAGAGAATAGACTGGTCAGTACTTTAGGAGACCTTACGAGGTGGAAGTGGAACCACCTTTGGAGACCATCTTAAACTTCAAACTGTAAAGGTAACAAGGTCAATTGTGGAACAGTCATGAATGGATCCATGTAACCACTTCTGAGTGCTTGGGATCCGCCATTGGAATAAACGTTCCAAATTTTTTAAAAAATCAGTTGTGATTCAGACTGATATTTTTAATCTCTCTTATTTCTCACTCTCTCTCCCTCACTCTACTTTTCACTTCTTTCTCCTTTTTGAAATCTTAAGCTTCTTTTTGGGTCTCTTTGTGTCTCTTGTCTCTCTTTTTCTATTCTCTACCATTTCTTCTCTCCCTCGTGATGTGTGTACACAGAACGCCATCCGCACAAATCTGTCCCTGCACAAGTGTTTTGTACGGTATGAAGATGACTTTGGATCCTTCTGGATGGTGGACGATGCGGAATTTGTCAAACGTCGTCATCTCTCACGAGGTCGACCTAGGAAATATGACCCAAACCCATCACCTTCACCCCATCCACAGTAAGCATTCCTGCTCACCACACCTTCTAACACTTACATGATTAGGGCAAAAACACTGTTGACCTTGATCTCAGTAAATAATAGCCTGACATCCCAATGGGTCTACGAATTTACAAATCTGTTACACAACGTGGTTAATACAATATCTCGTAACCGTTCCAGGAAGTTAATCGTGTGACCCAATTAATAGAACAGCCACATACAATTGTATTTACAGTGAATTCGCCCAATTGTGTCATCTGCAGGCCCCGTGGAAAATCCTGAAAATAAGGTCGATTTTTGTGGACTTTGGATTTTTGTACCTGACAATTTTTGATTGTCTTTTATTGTATTTTTGCAATTTCTCAAATATTGCCTAATGCCCATATCCATATATTATTGTATCCAAGTGCCCCATTACATTTGCTTTCATTTTCTATTCTAAAATCTAATCTCTAATCTCCTTAAATCAAGAAAATATTTAAACAGGATATATATGACGACTCAGGAGATCTTGGATGAATACCTTAACCGATAGCTCACAAATTTTTGTTCAAATCAATCCTGTCATTTGTATTTTGTGGAACGATGAACCCTAACGTCTTTGCTATTTGCAAATTTTTGTCTTTGCTTTCGTCATTAATATCTGCAAGTTTCATACAATCATCCATTTCATTCCTAATGATACTTTTACTATTTTCAAATTTTATATTAAAATCACTCACGAATCTAACTCCGCTTTATATTTTGTCATTTTTGCATTTTAAATCTCTAAGTGTTGACTTGCATCAATTTTTAAAATTCTATTTCTCTTTAATATTTCTACTTTCTTCTTATATCGCACAAACACAAAACACTTTAAACTCGATCACTTCTACACATATCTTCTAAACACTTTTTTATAAATCTGCTACTTTTTACTCTTCTTGCTTGTTTCCAAAACCTAGGATTGTGGAATTATGTAAAGATTGGAAACTGTTCATTTGATTTCAGGGGAATGCAATCTAAAAGCCCTAATTCTACACGAAGTCCAACACTTTTCGGTGACTCTGTGAATGCAAATTTCCAGGTATCATTATAAGCAGTGGAAAATTGCAAAAATCCTGTTTCATTGGAATTTTGTATTTTAATTTATTATTCGTCGACTTTTTTATCACATTTTAGACTTCGATGTCGGATTCCAACGTTCGTTTTGGAAGGAATACAGGGAGTATGAGTCCAGACCAGGCTCCAGGATCTCCATTAGAGTCTAGGTACGTTTCTTATAAAATCTATTCAGTGGTACTAAATATTAGTTTATGTTCATAAGCCGGAAGCATTTGAAAGCATAAAATTGTTGTTGTTGTTGATATAATGTTTGTAAAAATTTACACTATTCTTCCAACAGGGACCTTGTTATAAGCCCTGAACATTCTATCTTTAACGATCGATGTATTTGTTTTTCAATTAGGTCTACCCACGACACTAGTCCGATGATGATAAAATGCGAAGACTCAAGTCCAATCTCTTCCAATGGAACTCGTGGACGGAATTGTAGTAGTGAAGCCGCAGCTCTGAGTGCTCTAATGGAACGTGAACGAGATTTAGCTGCCGCAGAAGATGGAGTTCAATATGGCCTCTCCTCTGATGGAGAGTCAATTGGCCGGGACGAGTCGGATGACTTCCTTGGCCTTGACAAACATGAAGACTTGGCCGAAGATCTCTCATTTTCATCGTCTTCCCATTCCCATCATGGAGACGTTCGATTAGAGATGGGGCGATTCGACCAATAAAATTAATCTAAGATAATTAAGTAGTACTTATTGAACTATTTGTAAGTTCATACATTTTCAAGCTATCAATTTCAAATATCAAGGTTAAGTTTGGCGACTCAAGAAAACCAAGTATTCGTCCATGAATGGAGCCATTCCATGAAATCATACCTCTCGCCTAGCATATAAAAAACTAACCCATGTGAGTCAAATCGGTAGTTTAGTCGATTTGCATTTGAGTCCAGTTTCCCATGTTTTACTGCTATGAATGTCTAATTAATAATTAAAATAGAATGGTATTGAGTATTAAGAAATAATCTGAGTTTGATTTAACTTGTTAAATATAATCAGGCAAGAAAAACAACATTCACTTTAATAGTGTGGAAGCATGCAGGTATATTCAGGTAGGTCCCTTTTGTACTAATGCTATTTAGAGTTAAGGACTTTTACAATCTAATTATGATAAGATCCCTACTACTAAACAATGTCCTCTTTGTTAAGATTATGAACAATACAAATTTGTCGTGATTACGGTTATAATGCAAAGGATATGGATTATTATGGTGCGGTTGTTTTGTCACAAACTTCAAAAAGGGAAACCCAAAAATCAAACTCACGATCAGCGTCCTTTTCCCGTGAAAGAATGACTCTGTTGTGGTTTGAACTGGATAATTTATTCCATTTCTTACTCGTAGTTATGTAAAACGAATTAGAGGCTTCTAAGGCCAATTTGGATACATTTCTGGATCGGATCCTCCGACTCTGTTATGCTAAGCCAAAAAATTAAATTTGTGAGATGAAATCAATCATTTGTACATAATACATGTGTAACAAAGTATACATAATCTTTTCTAAAATCCTAAATAGGATACATTTTGTCTCTAAATGCACTATTAAGTTTGTCTTGTACAGGCTATTACAAAAATATTCCATTTCAAATGTGGACCCTTAAATCTTAGATCTCAAAATCGATTTTGAACAAAAAAAAGTAACATTACCTTCCTGGAATTTATGCCAACTAGAATTCCATACCCCGCCGGGTCAAGTAGTTGTATTAGTAAATTAAATATTTTATATTGTACAAAGTATTTTTTCCTTATCTGTTGGCAGTGCTCTCAAATTCTTTGTTTCTACTGAATTATCCAATCTTATATTCCCAGTACTATTTTCAGCCTCATGTTGAAGTGAAATTGTCGAATCTCATCATGTATGTGTGGTTGTTTTACATAAACAGCATATGTGTCATTTGTTAAAATATATACTAAACTAATTTGACCTAACCTAATTGTTTTAAGGAAATTGATCTGAACCTAACTTTTAGTAATTTATAATATCAGACTATCCCTTGAATTTTGAATACTCAAAAAAAATTCGTGGGGTACAGATGTAAATTATTTTGTAATTGTCTTCTTTATTGGTCGTATGCCTCTCATAATGAATATCTTGATAATTTGACAACTTGAAGGTTTTACCATGAATTGATAAATGGTTGCATGAGGTTAAGTTAAGGCTCCTCATTGGAGGACCACGATTTTGACTCTAGGATTTTATATTTAATAAAATTTATAATACTACTAGACTGGTTAATGTTACCAATGATGATAATTTATTAAGGGCTTGACATTCATACAATCTTCTTTTATTAGCATTGTATTGATTTAGTGTTAAGTAAGTTGTTACTAGTCTCATAGTAGGAGTAAACTAATTCTTCTTTAATTAGCAATTAGTGTATATGTAAGTATACATATAAAAATTACGTAATTGCTAAGACCATCAGAAATAATTAGGAATCAACTCAATTCCCTCATTTGGGTTTGGAATTTTGAGTACATTTAAGACGGATGTTATTAGAGAAAAGTACAAATAAATGTGTCAGCAGCTTATGTACTTATAAACTATGATAGAAATATAAAATTCATGAAAAAAAGAAAGACCTCAAAAAATCCTCATCGTTGTTAAAATATTTATGTCCATAAGTCGGGTCAGTAATATTTGCTTAAAGTGTCAAGTATGTGTATTATTATCATCCACAAGGGTAGAAATTGGATTACATTCCTTGACCCCCTGAGAGTCAATCTGAAAGTTGTAGTTGTTGAAGCAATAAAAGCCACAAATTGGAACTTTAAAATTATGACTGTGAAAAAACTGAGCATGGGGCTAAATGGTAATTGGGTATACAAATCATTAGGGCCTCAGTTTACTAATTCAAATGACATATACCATGACCCTACACATAGATACTTGATTACAATTTGACTCTCAAGGTTGAATGACTGTATTATAAGTCCAATGCTCCTTTCTTCAAGCTGCTGACCAACTTTTCTTAATTTTAGACAACTAATGTCTATATATGGAGTCATTCAAGCATTTTTCTCGACTTCTAGTTCATGAAATCCTTGTGGAACATACTTCATACCATTGTCTACATATAATACAAACAGCAACTTTACATTTCAGTCAAATTTCGTTTTAAAACGACAATTTTTTTTTGAATTCGTCCAAAGAGAAATATCTCCAGGCCATTCCAACGCGCCTAGTGCCTGAGAAAGCATCCATTTGCGAGATAAATAAATCCATAAAGAACAATTTTGCAGGACATGACCAGCATTAGTTTAGAAACTAAACCCTTCGTTTCTTTCAGATTATATAATTTACCATTTAGGATTTTATCATCAGTCGTTGACACGGAAACAAGGACACAGTAAAAACGTGAATGTGTCGCTACGTAAACAACAATCAACTACACATATGCACTCATTGGAATTGGAACGATTGAACTTTTTCGAAACTAAACTGGAGAGGAATTCTACGGCTAAACTGACGACTATCTGGCAACAAATATAGCGTGGTCCATTAACTGAGTTGTCTAAAAAGCAGAATAGTGCTCAGGTCACAGTTTTGTTAAGGGTCTACTCGACTTTCTCAGCATCATGGTTAGTGACCCCATTACCATACTTATGCATATTTCATTATATTCGAAAGCCTAATTTGTAAGCTTGTGTAATTTTTGATTTTTAGATCTTTAAACTGGAGTTGAAAGCCAGATTCGAAAATATCGCTAAAGTGTGGCCAAAAAACTACTCAAAATTTAAGTGGCACTTTAAGGTATGTATATGACTTAGTTTAATTCCAGTTCTAAATGAATTTGAAAATACAAATGCATGTGGCACTTTTTTTGTCTTTGTCTCTCCTCCCAAACCTAAGCATTTGTATTTTAAAGGGTTTCCTTTCCCACCTCTCAAAAGGATGCGTTTACAAAAAAGAGCCTTCAAATTCAGATCCAGAATATTTCCTGCTTATTACGCCCTTGTTTATGAACGTCTAACTGCAATCAAATCTTTAATGATTTAGCCCCAGTGAAACTGATATATGATATTGGTTTTATTTCAATAGGTTCAGTGCAATCAGTGTCATGAAATTTCTCCCACACTGATATACGTTTGTGCTGGGGAGAGTCAAGATTTCTACAATCACAAGGTCAACTATGCAGGAAAATGCTCCAAGTGTCACCATGATTTCACTGCAAGGATTGTACAGAACAGTCGTGTTCCCTACGAGTACGATTATGAGTTGGAAGACCCTTACTTCCAAGAAGGTAATGTATTTTAGGCTTTAATGTAATTGGAGTCAATAGGACTAACCTGGCTTAATTAGTCAGAAAATCGCAGGACGTCTCTTCTAAAACACACGATCAGTCAGTGAGGTATGGTAAGATTAGGGTCTGATATATTTCTTTATCTTTGTACAGTTCTACTGGTTGACGTTAGATGTGCGACCCCAATATCGTTCAGCATAACTGGAAAATGGGTTGCCAAAGCCGTACATTCTGGCTCATACTTTGATGTCGATTTTGCTGGTGGTGCGGACTGGTGCGATTATGATGACAACAGAAATGAACCCGTTGGAATTTTTGATTTCTGCTCTCGCATCACGAAAAAGTAAACACATTATAATATACTACAATCATTTGATGCTCTAGTTCGCAGTAATTAGTTTCAAAATATAAGTAAGCATAGTAAGTGCAATTATAACAATACAACACAATTATTTTTTTACACCGTACCGTATAAGCCTAATACTTCTCGTCATATACAAATAAATCCAAATAGTTCTAGTACATCTACCACTTTTAGTTCTAGATCCTATTTCTTAAATCCATTTGACTGCCTTAGTTATATTTAGTTATAGAGGACAAAATTATTGCATTGCCTACTCAAAAGTCCCAATTTATATAGCAATATTTATATGGGACCCCTTTGATCTTTTTCTTAAAATGTTGGAAACTTCCTTGGCCATATTTATGTGGAAACTATTGTTATGTAATGCCATGTATTGGAAGATTCTAGGAGTTGAGTTTGAGGTGCAATATTTTTCGTATAATAAATAAATACTTTGTTATCCTTCTGACACTGTCTCTTTATCGACTTTTTAGATATATTTTCACAGCACGTGATTCAACTTTTCTAAAACTGTGTGTAGGAAAATGAGAAACCCATTTCAAAGTTCATTTCCTGGACACGTAATATTAGAATCATAATCCCAGTGAATGTAGACTGTTAGGTCCAGGGAAATACTTTGCTTCGCATGAATTATTTATTCCTTTAAAATCAATAATACATTTTAAAAAACCTCATGTTCAGCAACATATTTAATGGTTTAATGAAACCTTGGCCATCTGGATGGCGCTATCTCTTTCTGCGGCTCCACCAATAAATCCAGAAGCATGAACAAAGCAAATGGTTGGAATTCCACTGATTTCTTCAAGTTCCTTATCGCGCAGACCTCGCCACTCCTCTTTAAGAGGTACCCTGAGAAATAACGTTGACAAAATACGACCACATGAAACTTTGGACTTGTTGGGTGGAATCATAATCAAAGCCCGTGACATAACACTTTAATTGCCCATTGATCAATAAGTTTAAATATTATTTACCGGAGCTGAAATGATCCGACATCCACTGGGACAGCTCGAACACGCCACAGACCCTTGGAGTCATTGAAAATAGCGAACTTAATTGGAGTCTCAATCTCAAGTTCTTTTTCAAGGCGATACAGGTGGTCAAACCATGGGCCAGATGCCTCCGTAATGTCAATTATTTCCCCACTTGGGTCCACCTGAAAATATTGTTACTTGATTTTAGCGATCATTTAATTGTAATTTCGTATTTTTTTTAATTAAAAAGGTTTGGAAACTATTTTTACCTCAAGCCGAGCCTCTACAGCATTGCGAACCATCGTTGCACATTCTAGCCACACTGAATTAAAGTAGTGGACACACTCGAGAAACTCTCTTTGTACAAGATTAAATGCCTTCAAAAAGCACGCGTATTCCTCGACAGAGTCACCCGGTGATCGAGGGTTTAAACGAGAAATTCTAGTTCCAATGTGAGTGCAAATTCTGTACCTGTTCAATAAGAAAGAAATTTCAGAGCATTAGCCACCTCTAAAGAACTAACGATGTCAATCTGTTTTTTTCTCCAGTGTAATTAATTTGCACCACAAAAAATTACCTTAAAGGTTCATCATTGACTTCAATTCCATTGTCAATCGCATCTATCTCCTGAACAAAATTCTCATAGATCTTGTCAAATAGTTGTGTAACTGATTCATCACCCACCTTCTTCTCTAGAACTTTAGCAATGACTTTTTCACCATAGTAGGCGTACACCAATCCTGCACTACTCAACTTTACTGTCCAGGGTTTATTAGGGTTTAATGTAGTCATGGAGTGGTTAAAGGACCTGTAATTACCGACACGCCACCAATTAATTTATAAAATAGTAATCAGCTCATAATTGAATCAAAATTAATAATAATTAATTGGAGACTTTATTTGACATGGCCAATGGCCTAATCAAAATGTTACAATGATCAATCAATACCAAATTTTGGAG
>JAQIYE010000531.1:0-12052 GCA_034699765.1 Xenyllodes armatus
CTTTGAATAGTCAGGTTTTTTTTGCATATGATAGAATTTGCAAAAGTGAAAAATTGAGGGTCCTTTTCCTTTGTGATTTATGCCACCCAAGGATAAAATTGTCCAATTAGCATATAATTTGAAGTCGTGTAAGATTTTGGTTCCATCTGAATAATTTTTTGATAGATAGACCAAAATTACAAATGATTATGATGGCTGTCATATAGTTGTATAAGCTGAAGGATTTGAGCGACTTTGAATTTTAAAATAACTTTGAAATCGTTGTTAATCCAAAAATAATTGTTGTTTAGCATAAAGAGTTTACAGGAATTGCAGTAAAATCTTTGGCAGTATGAATTTTTCCTAAAGAAGGAATAGTGTGTAAAAAGTTTAAAATAAAGGCCATGACGTCATATTCAGATAACTCTGTTCTAGTTAGAAAACTAAAACCCGAATCAAGACAAGCTCAATGTATCAAAAAAAAACAAAATATTTTTATTCCCTCATAATTTTTCTAAAATATCCTCAAACTGTCTACTTTGGCTTTATTTCAAAAGTCCCAACTTCTCAACTTTGCAAAAAATCTCCAGTATTCAGCCAAACTGCATGGAGTACCTACTTCCTTCCTGCTGGCCGGAAGACCCACATAACATATCTCTGACTTTCTTTGACTATCAATTGTCAATATTTCATGTCCAGAACTTGAAAAAACTGAGAGTTCGCAATGTAAGAAATTTCTAAGGTCCAAGAAACTTGGCGATTACGGACCTTGAATTAGTTTTTATATTTAAGTATTAAAGTACCAAGTTGTGTGACCTTTAAGAAATTTCTAGAAGGCTCCCTCAGACAATATATAATTTATAATCCCTGGATTTCGACAACACTGAGGCGCCTTTAATTTTTATCTTTTCGAATTATGGTATTCAGTCCTCATTGTTTTTAACCATTTCCCTTAAGCATTGTTTACTCAAAATTTCCAAAAACTTTTCAGAGCTATTGAACCGCATAAATATTACTATTATGGACTTTCAAGCTTTTCCAAACAAATTACATTGCAATTAGAATGAGTAAAGGAACTAGAATGTAAGTTTTAGGAAGAAGGATTTTAATCGAGGATTAGAGTGAGATTAATAAGAAGGAAGGCTATATGCGATTTTGCATGTAATAAGTTTGAAATTTCTACTAACGCGTAAATATTTTAGTGGAATTCATATATGGAAGGTCTCTCGGTGAGGCTTCTGAGCTTTCTCTCATGTTTTGACATCTCAGACATTTTAAGAGATCTTTCAAAATTTTGTTCGGTTTTGCGTGCTCAAGTATCGTTTAGGAATTTAAAATCTCCATTTTATAAACTTGCATTTTATCATCACTTTGGGGAATGTTGAAAACAGTTTGGTGTCGATTTATACGTTATTTTTAGCAGCTTCGATTTCAAACCCGTGGTTTGAAAATATAATAGAACGTTTGAATGTTAATTGGTTATTTCCTATATTGACTCTACTTTTGGGTATTTTAAGGTCACTTTGGTGATTTACTATTGACAATTGCAAGTAATACAGAAATGTTTGGGGTTTCTTTAGATGCCTTTACAGGTTCGAAGCTTATTAAAACATTTCTTTTGACGGTGTTATCCCACGACCTCATGGCCCAATAAAACCAAGGTTTTGTTGATTTAACAACTTTCTAAAAGCTAAGATTTGCATTACTCGATTGAGATTGTGCAAATGCGATAATAACATGCTCATAAAAAAGTCTGAAACACATTATTTCTAATAAGTTCTTCCTTTGTTTATTGTTAATTTGAAATTGAGCAATATTTTAGCGAAATACAAAAAAATACCCTTCACCTCGAAAACATTAATTTGATTCATTTGTTCATTTGTTTTAGAATCTAAGGGCGCAAAAACTTATACAACACGTTAAATATCATCTCAGGTGTTAGTACAAATATTTTAAATCTTATAGGCAAAATGTCTGTTTTTCACATCAGATTAAATTTTCTATTGGTTATCCTGACTGGATATTATATTGAAAAGTCGAAGGAAGAATGCTGCAATTACGAGTATATAACTCGGTTTTGTGCCAACTGTCAAGAAGTTGTTGGGGCCTGTTGTGGAAAAGACTCTTGTAACATATTTTGTTGCAATTGTCTTTACGGATGCATCAGGTTTCATGTTTAAAATTATTCTTGTAAAATATAAACTATTATTACTCTTGCAATTTTTAGTAACGTACTCAAGCAAAAAATCATCCTTTCAACGTATTTAGGGGTCCAGGGCCAGGTCCGGTTTGTAAACAAAATGGAAGGTCTATGTCAAACACTCGTTCAAATTTCTATCAAAACTCCAGCGTTTTGTTTTACAAAGTGGATTTGGATCGTGACGAGAAAATATCTCAGGAAGAATGTGAAAATTGGCTAACAGGAAGGGAGAGGCAGTGGGACTCTGCTGAATTTGACAAAACTGATTTAGATAAGGATGGATTCATATCAATTGATGAAATGGATCCCAATGATCCAAGTTTTGGTAGTAGGTCTCAGACCATTGCTCCTTCAAGAAGAGTTACCATAAAAATTACGGTCAACGAATAATATGTCTGTGTTTCTTCTCGTTTTATTATAATTTACTAACTTTAATGGTTTTTTTGATCAATTTTTTACATTATTATTAAGAAATTTTCTCATTTATTTTAGAGCTTATAATTTGAGTAAAAACCTGAATTTTAGCCCCTTTCATGAATGATGTAGGTTTCCCCTCTATTATTGTTCACGTACTCAAATATCAATTAAGGAGGATTCGAGTATGAATAATGATTCCCTAAAAGTTTTCTTTTCAATTCAATTCATCATGAATTTAGTATTTGGTATTTCTTACTTCCGAGTCAGCAATACATCAGTATCTTTCAGAAAATGAAATGAAAATGTATATCATTCATAAGGCCGGATAAAAGCATTTTACTGGAGCTAAAATATATACATTCATATGGCCTTCATGGAACACAGTAAAAGCCCCATTCCTAATTACATTACTGTAAAGCAAAGCTAATAACTTTCTCCACTTCATTTTGTTTAGTTTATTCTTCCAAAACCATTCATTCAGTTTGCGATTTTCCTTAATAAGATCAGGATCATGGAGGATCAGTATCTATAGTGGAGCATTGAAATTGTTAAATAACTTTTTGGTTGAGCCACTTCCACCATCACTCCAGATTTTACTAACGTAAATCTAATATAGAGTATGGGGCTTAAAGACTCCATTGGGATTTGATTTTACGGGACATTTCATTCAGGGAACGCAAAGGAAGGGAATAATGGAGTCCCTATAACTCTGTCATTCATATACAAGTAAATACAGTTTGATTATAGATTTGTGAGTTAAATGTAACTCTGAGTTTACAAAAAAGTTTGTGGTAAAAGTCGGTTTCATTTTTCGGCCAAATATGGTTGAAATTCTAAAATGCCAACTTCTAATTTCAAAGGAAAGAGATGAATAGTATAGATTTGTGTGTACGCAAAACTTTGCATTCAAATTTATTTGTCAAGAATTCTCTATTAATTATAAACTTAAAAAGGAATTTGATTTTTTTTTGAAAAGATGCTGGAGCTTTTTAGGTAAAACTTCTTATTTAGAAGGTTACAATTCTAAAGAATATCACGACGATCATCATTGTTGTTTTTTACCCTTTGGTAAAGTTTAAAATCTAACAATAAGATCTACACGCCTACATACCACTAAAACATGGGATGACTGAATGACATGACATGACATGACCTTCCTTTGCTTTGTATCAAAAACTCCCTCAACCTGGCTTAACCCCCACTTGTTGTTCCTTGTTTTTAGTATCTTCTTTCACTTTAGAAATGTGCTTTGGCACGTGTTTTACTTGTTACTCTTTCAATGAAGAAAGAAAAGTCTGTTTTTAAAGGAGAAAGTACTTCAAGGTGGTTTTCTATTATGTTGTTCGCAATTTCATTATGTGTAGTTGACGAAAGCTTGCGAACATGGATTACGCGGATTCAGGGGTAGCATATCTTGCTGTCTGTCTGTTAGGTATGTAATTTGTTTAAAGGGAGTGAAAGAAAATTACGAGGAAGCAAATTATATCTTACATGCATATCATGAATGACTTTATGATAGTAGTAGAGTTTAATTATAAGGGATTACATTTTGGTTATTTGACCTCCAACTTTATCGAAGACATTTCCCTTTGTAAATTTCTTCAAAAACATCATCCAAGCTTTTTCTTACCTATTCCAAAACTCATCCGATGATTGGATTTTTTTTAGAGAGAAAGTCGAGCTTTGTTCTTTTTTTTAACTTTCTCTCCATGCATCACCGGCAGTCCTTTCAAAAAAAGAAGACACTTTTCCAAGTCACCCGACCTTATACTTTCCCTCTGTATAAAAATAATGCCTATTCCGGATATAGCGGGTATTCCAGGGAAATCTTATCTAAGCTTCTCTGAAGATGACTCTTGTCTTGCATCTATTATGGTAAAATTTCATCAGTGGCGTCTTCAAGACAGAATACTTTGACTAAATTCCAAATGTTTTAAATGCATTTAGGGATTTAGGGTCAGGGACACGTCGTCTCCCGACCAAATTTTTGACCGGACATTTCCTGGAGAACAAAAAAGAAAATGAAATGGTTTACCCTCAACTGGTGATAACAGGTAAACCCCGTTGTTTTCACACCAGGGAGAGCTTTCCCTCCGCGACAGTAGTACATAATTCGTCTACTGGGAGGGGGATGCCATTGCCCGTACTGGTCCCTTAATAAAGGTGACACACACCGAGCCAACAATGACAACCCGCCGGCTCCGGGAATCGAACCCGGGTGCACGGTACTGGAGGCACCGCGCACTAAACCATTGTGCCATGCCGACGCCGAGAGACTCCAGTCACTGCACTGACTCGAGTCATTTCAATTCCAGGAAACTATAATGTTGGAACTCCACTCATCTACTTTCATGGATTGCTAATAGTCAGGAAAGGAAGGTTAATTCCTATGGGGAAAAGTGAGTGTCTTGTCTTCTGGAAGAGGAATGAAATATTTGAGGTTGAGTCCATGGATTCCTGGATGAATGAACCTGTGGTTGTGGTTGAGGGGTTACGACTTCTCCAGGAAACGAAAAACGAGATTTCAAAATCTGCAAGATCTCGTTGTTGTGACTTATTTGAAAGATTATGGGATATGCTATGACATATCCCTAGATAGAGTTGTAGTTGGACAACGATTTTTAAAATGTCAAGTTATTTTCCCTATGTTTTTAATCAATGTCTTACAGATTATGCATTCATTTTTGATGTCTTTAGGTTCATTCATATAAAAGGATTTTATTTGAAAGATTACAATTTGCTCTGTTTTTTGTTACCTTCCTCCAGGTTATGGTGATGTGACCCCAACGACAAATGCAAGTCGAATTGCCACAATGATATACGCCGTGATTGGAGTTCCAATCATGCTCCTTTGGGTCTCTAAAATTGGAGCCCTCATGGCTACAGTTTTTCGATTCCTATACTTTCGAGGTCATTGTCCATGTTCTGCTCCAGTCTCAAGTCGACCTTCTGTTAAACGAAAATCGTCCAAATATAATAAACCGTCCGTTGGACTCCAAAATACTAAACGTAATAATAATAATGGAAAGTCACCGTCACCAGTTGGGATTATTGCCTCCCCAACCCCTTACCATCCTCATCATCATGGAAACTCATTTGATGGGTCAATGACTAAAGAAGGACTCTTGGCCCTCACACAAGTTGAATACTCAATGAATGGTCAAACCATCGAGACAAGGGTCCTGGATCGAGGTCCATCAATTGGTTCTAGAGCAGGGATCTCTCGTTCAGGCTCGAGTCGATCCAGGAAATCCCTTCGAGAGCTGGATCCAGAGGCCCAACAAGTTCTCTTGGAATGTGCTACTTACAACATGAATCATAATACTGGAACTGGAAGGTCAGATGATGCAAAGAGTACAGAGCTCCTTACTCAACTTCAGGGTCAAGTAGGACTTGAACCACTCCAGGATCAAGAAAATGACCCTTCTAGAGGAAATGGAATGATTGAGCCGATGAGGAGTCCACCCCCAATCCCATTCCTTATTATTCAACCAGATACTCCAGGTATGACGCTTCCTCCAGATGAGGTCACGGTCCTTCCCTTCTTAGAAGAACCACTGGAGGATGTGGTGAGCCTCAAGAGTCCAACTCTAAAGAGATCCAGTGGAAGCGTGAGTAGTAAAGGAAGTTTCTTTAGTCGTGGAAAAAAGAGTAGTCTCAAAAGGACACGGTCCATGACCTCGGAATCCAATAATGGAGACAAGGACTCCTCCTCCAAGGGAATTCCTCCTCATCCTCGTCCATGTGTCCAGCCCCAACCGCATGGGACACCATCTCGTGTCCCTCTGCTCCTGGAGACTCATTTTGAGTGTGGTGAAGACCTTCTTCCACCAGAACTACAATTAAGTGTCCCACAACCTCCGTCCCTCAAGTCTTCAATTGGATCTGGTGGTTCTGGTGGTGGTGACTCCCCTGGTCCACTTCCTCTGACCTTTGAGTCACCAATTCAACAACCCACAAGTATTATGGAGGATGAAGAAGCCCAAATGAGAGCTGCACAAATCCCTATAACGCTGGTCATTTGTATCCTTGTCCTCTACATCCTTCTGGGTGCAGCAGTATTTGAACATTTGGAAAAAGATGATAAAAATCCAGATGATACATGGTCTTTCTTGAACAGCGCCTACTTTTGCTTCATTAGTAAGTTTAGATTTAATTATTTTTGTGGAAATTAGTTTGAGACAATTCTATTCCAAATTAGTGAGGACCTTTGGGTCCTTATCAATTTACAACGATCTTAGGTCTAATGGGCATGAAATTTAGCATTTCTTGACTATGGTTAGATCCGAGTAACCTGAGATCCATGCTCTAAGTGGATCCGGGTCAGTCACATTTGAGTCTACAATGAGCTGACCCTTCGATATTTTGCTTCAAAATTGTTCTCATTCAAAGTGTGACATCTCGTTTTGATATCGATTTTTCAAATTGTTAGTTAAACAAACCTCGCGTGAACTTTTCTTCAAAATGGTTACAAAAACTTTAAAACTTTTGAAGTGCCTATCGTATAACAACGTCGACCTCTTCCATTCGTTAGACTTTTTTTTGTATTGAAGGAAATCTGTAAAGCCTTGAGCCATAAAACTACCCTTAATTAATTCATTTGTTTTCTTTTTGTGCTTTTAGCATTGTCAACGATTGGGCTTGGGGACATGACCCCAGACCGTTCCGTGAAAGATGTAGAAAACAAACTCCCTCTCATATTTTGCTGTTTCTACCTTGTGATTGGACTGGCAGTGATTGCAATGAGTTTTAATTTGGTTCAAGAACAAATTACATACAAAGTAAAGGCCTTTGGAAGGTGGATTGGCGTCCTCAAGACTGATTGAAATTTTCAAAAAAAAGGAATAATTTCCCGAGGTCTCTTTAAATTTTTAAGGTTGAAATAAAAACGAATGTGGCTAATTGGCCCAACCGTGAAATATGAATTCGTTGCTTGTTTACAATTTCTTGAGCGTGCAGGGGTCATATGAGTCAAAGGGTTTCAGTTGAATGACAACAGTTATTTTAGAAACTTACTGAATTAGAAACGTAAATTTATTCAATTTAGTTTAAAGTCAAGTAGAAAAGTTATTCGGGTTGTGGCCTCAGCCGAGATTTGTCCATGATCAATGAAATTAATTAAGTTCTTAGATCCTCATAAATTTGGAGAAAACGTACAATGTATTTAGTGTATACTGTATAATTATACCTTAGAAAAATTGTTGACAAATAATTTGGAGATGTTAAATGAATAAAATTCAGAAATTGTTGAGAAGGTGATTAAATTCACGTCAAACTAATAAATTACGATTCATTGGAATCTAATTTTTGGAAAACTGTGAACACATGCCCACTCTAAAACTCAATGCAGTTCACATCCATGTATGGACATTTTTGGATTTAAACATGATATTTATTACCTGACTGAACTAAAACCTTTCCTTGACATTGAAGTTGAGGTAGGTTAACTAAATCGACATTGGGCATAAAAGGACATTGTCCACATAAGTTATTGTCACAAAAGTTTGACCTTTGAGACCCACCTACGTGGACAACTTTCAGAGGAGGCAATACATAAATCTATACATTCGTCCAATTTGCTTGGGACTTGAGGCGATTAGATCATTCCTTTTCGCAAAAAGTGAACCAATTAAAATACATTTTGCTGTAAGGTTCTAAACGGCAATAAAATGCGGTTAGATTACAGCGTTTTGCTTGCGATATTCCATTATAAATACAAAAGTCATATATGAGGGTTATAGTAATTGAACGGTAATCACTTGATTTGACCGCTGGGATAACGTCAAGGTCCACCGTTTGGGTCTACATCAGGTATCACTCTTTCTAGAGCAATGTTTGATCCAATATCTTTCGGAAGGTGAAGTGGAGTAAAGTAGCAAATGGGGTCACATTTTTTGGCATTTGACATTTAATTCCCAAAATTAAATATTTCATTATTATGCCATTTATGTGATTATTATTTAAAAAAATTTATGCTGTCTAAACTATAGCTCCTAAAACTTATATAGTTTGTGATGTAGCAAGGTCGCAGTACGTAAGCTCACTCTGATGGGATGCAGCTCATTGTCTAAACACAAATATTAACATTTCCTGAAAATGTATTTCATGTCCAACTCTATCTAAGAAAATGTATCTGAAGATGACATAAAATTCCTATCTCCAAAGGTTTACTATAATTCCACAGTACAATGCCCGATGAGAGGGATCACCCCTAATTGAAGTATTTAATCTAAATTTAAGAAATGATTTCGAATAGCTTCTGTAACTCGGGTTTTCAAAGACTTTACAAGTCTTGGAATTTCAACCTAGCATTCCAATGCCGTTTCCTGAAACAAAATCATCACTTTTAATTTTATTTGAAAGACCATATTTAATTACTTGACACCACAGAAAGAGAGAATCCTTTGTTTTAAATCATTGGGATTGTGATTATTATGATGTAATTTTTTGTGATCCTCTTGAGACCGGACCAGACGGAGCCCACTCACTTCTTCCATTCATATTTGATATTTGACCATCAGCATCATGTTACTTTGAAGACTTAACTTTAACTTGCCACTAAATCTTGTAAATGAACAAGTCCTTTAAATCTCTGCATCCTCTTCTTTTGTAGTGTGGATCTTACACTTCTTATTCCTCAACCTTTTAAAAACAGGTTCATCCATTACAAAGTCTCATCATTTTAAAATCTGGGCTTGTCCCCTACGGACGTACTGTATTAAATCCTTGAAGTCCAAACACAATAGAATTCACACAAAGGAAAAAAGACCAAAGGATAAATTCAAGAAAAAGAAGAGTGAAACTGATTATAATTTTATAAGCAGGTGTGCATTTGTGTCCATGTCCGTGTCCAGTCCAGATACCTGTGAATCAAAGTAAGTCAAATATTTAATATTCTTATTTTTACTATAATAGTTCTATTGTTCATTCATGATTTCTTTCAATTTCAATTCCTCTCGTATTCCATACGGTCAATTTTATGGCTTTGATGGTTAAATAATACCCGGAAATGACTCCTAAATTAAAATTTTAGAATATTTAGCAAGGGTAGATTTTATCAATGATAGAAAACTATGAAATTATGAGTCTAATAACATATAATAAATGAAATGAAAGTTTGGTCATTTTGTGTTTTTTCAAGTTTTGAATTGATAGTTGAACACTTCTTCCTTCTTTCTTCATCCTGAAGATGGTTATATGGTTTGTGGTTATTGTTTATGAGAAACTGAAATCTCTGAGGATCAATTAAAATTCCTTTTAGCACAATAATGGAAATACCGGTATCTTGTATACATATTGGGCTGAGGAGAAAAGCATTTAAGCTGAAGAACATAAACAAAGAAACAATTACAAAGGAAAGTGAACTTCTCAGAGTTTTTAGCTCAGCAGCAATAATAATACAAAGAAAGATTAAAGTTTGGATAAATGGTTTTGGTTTAAATGTCCAAAAGAAATTTTAAAACGCCGGTTCTTCCTTGATTTCTGTATAATTTTAATTGTCTTTTTTTTTGTAAAAAAAATTTCATAAAAGTTTTATCAGTCTCATCCCGTGTCCTGGCATGAGCCCGACCGGTTTTTCTTTCTTACCCATCCACAAACGAACATTTCAATATATCCACTCAAGTTTTTAAAGATTTTAATTTAGAGGTAATTAAGTATCAAGATAAGAAATTTTAACAATGTGAAATAAAAATTATTATTGCCAGTATCCCAGTTTCTTTCCCCGTAAAATTTGGTTAAAAATGGCTTTGGAAATGGTGTAGTTAGAGACATAATGGTCCTATAGTTGAAGCATTTCGTGCATTTATTTCCTGGCTATTCTGTGACCTTAAACCGTTTGATACACACTTTAAAATAAAAAAATATCAACTTGTCACGCTTCTTGAAGGGGACAGATTTATCCCTGGATCCAAAAGTCATTAAATAAGTAAGATGCCAATTAATTGTCTAAATCCAATTACCTATATTAGTCTTTCATTGTGTTAGTTTATGGACAGTATAATTCAGTGTATGTTTTAATCTCATCAAAATTGAGTTTTTAATAGATCCGAAACGGATTGGTGTATCATTTTACTTCGGTTTGGAACCATTACAATTTATAATGGAGGTCTATAAATGAGCTTTTTGATGGTGATCATCCACTGTCACTGTCATCCACTTTAATAGCCAAACCACGATTTGATATGGTCACTTAACAAAGCTTTGGAATTGAACAGGTCCATGCATTTAGTGACAGTTTTTCGGACTTATACAAATTGTGATTTTGAGCATCAATTCAATCATCAGCCCGAAATTTTTTTTCATAAATTATTTATGATCTGTTAAATTGGATCTTATATTTTGGAAGATCTTAAAGCAGGAAACTAATTTCAATGCTCAAACATCATATATTAACTCTCATCGTTAGTTTCCGTTACCAGAGTTAACAAGGCCTCAATGTAAACTTTATGAGGCAATCCAAGGTCTTCTAAATATTCGCAAAGATCAGTTTTTCTAAATCATTTGCATCAAATCCTTGATATTAAATTAATTTAAATTGAATCAATTCAAGTGAATGGGGCAATGAGAGGAGGATTGTAATTGAAACTCCAACCACTTTAATTGACAATTTTTACTATATATCAGGCTCAGGAACATGTTACATTTGGAAATTACCAGCATGCCTATGAGCCAAATTTTTGCCTTAAATGTACATACTTGACTTTGGACCTAAATTTGTGAAAATAATTTTCCCCTCAAGTTAATTTTAATTTTGACCTCGGCGTGGGCGTGGTGAGCTCAGGGATTACATCTGGAGGCTCACCTGTTTAATCTTCTTTCGCCTCCTATATCGTATTCGAACTGTCATTTTTAATACTTCAAAAACGTAATCTGGATTTATTTTAATGTTTTGCCAATTTTATTGTTGGTTTTACGGCCATCATCATCATGCCATGTAACATTGCTTTTAAGTTATATTTGACTATTTGACTTTGTATGTAACTCATCAACTCCAATCTTTCGCTTCCGATTTTTTTCCTGCTTGTATATCAACAGTTCACTCAAATTTAAACAAATAAATGCTGTTCTTCTATTGTTAGTTCTTTGATGCTTGACAATAAAACGAGTCTTATGAGGCCACATAAACATATTCGCCCATACTTAAGTACCTGACCTAAGGAAATTCAATATTTTCAATCCAAGAATTAAATCAAACAGGATACATAAACATTTAAGGGAAAGTTACTAATTGGATGGCAATGATGATGGTAGTAGGAGTTGTTAATGCAAAAATATACATTACTTGAACCATTTTTAGGACCATATACGGGTATGAAAACTCTCTCTAAAGATTTTTTTTCTATATATATTGAATTAAGGACCATTTGATTGACCTCTCCCTCGCCTCACTTCCATCATGCAAAAATAATCTCATTGAGAGTCTCACACTGTATTGTTTGCAAAGTTTAGTTTTTA
>JAQIYE010000532.1:0-12047 GCA_034699765.1 Xenyllodes armatus
TACTCTTAACTAATGCTACAGCTGCTACCATGCTTTCGTTTAGAACGCTACACTTGATACAGTAGTACGGTTTTCGCAAACGTTTAGCGGACTTGTGGTTATTTGGGAGCTTGCCACCACAGGTGGCAAGTTTTTTGTTGATAGGTCGGAAAAGAATTTACATATTCAGTGTTACAAAACTTGTTCGTTCTAAGAATAAGATTTCTTTCTTTGCCCACAGCTAATGTCCCGCCTTCAATTAAGAAAGAAATGATGATGTACATCTTTGAACGTGCAAAGAAGCGCTTCCAAATTACTGGCTCATTTGATGAACTTGTTGCTTCTGCTTAGAGTTCAGGTGCTGGGCCGACGAAGCCTAAAAATCCATTTGTGTTTCAGAGTAGAGCTGACTATGGGCATCAACCAGGAAATAGAGTATCTACTGCCCAATCCCAACAATCTTCCACAACTCAGGGCTCAAAGCATCTTCCTGATTCTATGCCAGCCCGTGGTGAGGATATTCACAAAGAGAAGAAAAGACGGACTGACAAGAAGGAATGCGAACTCGAGGACCTTTGCAAAGGACGGATTCAGATTCAGGTCAATTTGGGAAAAAGATGTTAAGAAAATAATGAAGTTGAGAAAAATGGCGGGTCTGTGCACGGTCAAGTGAAGAAGGACGAGAAACGAGCAAAATAGTATCTGAGAGTTCAAGGGGACCTTTGGCTGAACCACCAAGTTTGGCTGGATCCTCAGGAAAGGAGGATAAGAAGGAATTAAGGATTGAAAAAGTATCTGGGAGTTCACGGGGAGCTTTGGCTGGACCCTTTTAGGTATGGTTGAAGCTGAAATGACAGCACCTAAGATTCGTGATCGTGGATCTTTGAAACAAGAAGGAAGTTCAGCCCGCAAGGGCAAAGAAGACAAAGTCCCTTCAACTTTTGCTGGCCTTTACATGCGGGGTCCCCATGGATTTATTTTACAATAATTTAAAGGCAAAGACAACAGGTCTTATGATGACCACCTTATGAAATAATAACCTTATGAATTTTATCCTCCATCTTTTTAAATGCCCTACCAACTATTGCTAAATGGGTCAAGACTTTTATGTTCGCAGATGACACAACTCTCCTTATTTCCTGTTTTCTTCATGAAGTGAGTGAGACCATCAAGAAGATCGAATCTAATATTGCTGATATTATCAAGTGGCTGGAACTAAACTCCTTAGAACTTAACAGCGATAAAACTGAGTTTATGGTGATCGGATCTAAAGCCAATCTTCTTCGTATTGGCGTGGTCAGTATCAAGGCCAATGGTGTTAATGTTTTCTCGAAGGATCATTTAAAATCACTAGGTTATATTCGTGATAATACCTTGTATTTTAGTAATCATGTTAGTCGGGTCACACGGACTTGTTTTCTGTTTTGTGAAACTTGTTCCCTTATACACTTTAAGGCCTTTCATTTCAACTGAAAATTTTCGAACCTTAATTAGTGCACTTGTTTTTCCTTATCTGAATTATATGTCATCTGTTTGGGGTTCGACCAATAATAAGGTACTTAAGTCAATTGAAAAAATGATCAGAGCCTGTGCTCGCTTAGTTCACAGGAAACGAAAGTCCAATTACATCATTGATTACAGGTGATCCCTTATTTAATGGTCCCAAGCAAATATATGTTCGGTGAGTTTTGTGTATGATGTATAGAATAATGCATGACCCTTTCTCTCCTGAATATTTTAAAAACCTCCTTTTATTTAATTCCCAATTCCATGGTCATAGGACTCGGGGTGCAAATAAACTGCACATCCGATATTGCCAGGGTCTGAAGCTGGAAAAAGTTGTTTCAGTGTAGTGGGTCCTCAACTTTGGAATTCAGTCTCATTTGAGACTTCTTGTACGTTTAGAAAATTTAAGGAAAGAGTGAACTCGTTTGTTAGTTTAACCATTGATCGTATGTAAATTGTTTTAGTTGTGTGACCCATTATTATTGTGGTTTGTTTTTAGTTGTTATATTGCTGTATGTATGTCTCTCATTTCGTGGGCGTAATGACCTGTATCTACAGGGTGCTTGGTGAATAAATAAATAAATCACCGGGGAATTAGGTGGTTTTACTCACAGTTATTATGTCAAGAAGCCAAAATCATTCCCTAGGATGTATTAAAGCTCAAGCTCACCTTAATTTTTCCATTAAAGAAGAAGCAAAATAAGATAAAAGTTCACAACTTCACACGTTTCTGAATTTATAAATTTACTCTATAACACTTTAGCAGGTCCGAGATCAAATTGGACCAGAAACGACCAGTTATATCCTACAAATTACAATTATCTTGATCCCCTCCTTCCTCAACCCTCACGAGCTAAACGTGGACTGATGGATTTTTGAAGGATGAAAGGTCCTTTTTGGTCCTGGGGCTTTGTTGTAGAAAAGTGTAGAATTCGAATTTTACTCATATTGTCAGACTCAGTCTCGAGTCATTTCATTTCCCCGTTGTTCATTCTCATTCTATTCGAGCTTTCAGGGATTCTTCACAAGTAAAATAGGATCTTTTCACTTTCCTCCATAAAGCCCGAATCTTCCGAAAGCAAAGGGAGAAAGTTTTTTTTTACCAGGAGAAAGAAGGTCGTTTACTACTTGTACTTTTACTATTACGACAAAGGAATGTGAATGCACTATTTCCTAGTGTTTTTTGAAGAGAAATTAGGTAGAGTAAAGACCAACCATTGAAGTTGTTAGAGTCAAGGTATATATGGAAGGAAGGACATGGATCGATATGCGGAGAAACTGCAAATGTTTTTGGCCTTGGGACAAAGTTTTTGGGCTGTTGTTCAAGGGCTGGGTCGATGTAGTAAAGTAAAAATGCAAGTAACTGCAAGATGCATCCAAAATATAACCTGGAACCGGATCTGGAATTTATATACAATAGTAGAGTCAGGCATACTTTTGGTTTTTTCTGAAAACTGTACTTCTGACCGGGTATTATTGTAAGATTAAGGATGAATCTGAATGAGAAATGTAGCACTTCAAAATCACAAATTTTGACCCAACTTTGTTAATTACCTTAGTATCTGTAGCTCATCTGTTTGAAGCATGCCAAAGCGATATGCCAATTTTAATTTTAACTAGGGAAAGCGAAACAAATCATTCCATATTGAATATCTTGACATTCGATTACATTTCGATGAATGTACCTCAATGATCAAGGCCAATCTAAATCAAATAGGTCTGGGATGAGTTGTAATTGAATTTTTGACACCTTTTACCCGTGAAGTTGTTCAGGAGTATTCGTACTTTTAAGATATGCAAAAACATAATGATATTACAAAAAATACATATATTTAATCATACATTTTAATATCCGTCTAGACATCATGCTAAAAGATATAGGCTCATTACATCTCAGTAATTAAGTTAAATTAAATGATTAAAAATTTCTTAATGGGATTCCAAAATTATAATTAGGACCACTATATGTACTCATATTCATATCAGCATGACCCTCATGACATTAGAATTAGAATGAGTGAGGACACACTCGCTTGTTTTTGTAATAACTGTTTATATAAAAATTTAACTTGATCTTTAAAAAGGAGAGTCCATCCACTTTAGCTTAGATTGTGCAATTATGTATTTGATAATTCCGTCGAATTTAAGTGAGGATGGGTTGTTGCTTAACCAAGGAGGAATGAAAGTTGTAGTTTGTATGAGGACTTTTCCAGTTTGATATCATATAACTTTAATTTTACGAAATGAATAAAGTTAAGAAATTGACGTTAAGAGTCCAGTTAGTTGACTGTGAGCTGGATGAAGCTTTATTGTACTCATTTATACTGTAGATTGTATGATTTTGAATAATTAGTTACTTTTGTAAGACGGGAAATGTAAGGGGATTTTGAACAGAGATTTTTAGCTTTTAGCTACAATTTAGAACAAAACGCAAAAATTTGTGACCTTGATCTGTTATAGGTTTAAAGTACCAAAATCCTAATGTTAGTTCATTTTTGGGGGGTGTCCCTTCTCCGACGCTCTTGTCCTTGTCTTTCAGGGGTTCAAACCGGGGTCTCGTCTAGGAAGTACTCTGTTAAGGTATGGAATTTGAAATTAATGGTTAATGAGTTGAAATGAGTTTGCTACCGAGGTCGGTCACAGAATGTCAGAGGTTAGGGGTCATTAGCCCGAGGTTGTAGACTTACATGCTTGAGTTTGACCTTAATTTTCATGTCTGAGCTATTTCAAGGCTCTTTATTCAAACTTTCTTATCTTTTAACATTTTGTTTCCAACCCAAAAACAATTTAAGATCTCTGTTTAGACCGATTTTAAGAACAATTCATTTCTTTGATTTTGATAAAGCTCTAAGCTGGTATCGGACCTTATTGTTACCCATTTGTGTTATCACGCGTTATGAAATTTACCGTAAAGTTACTATTTTTATAAAGTTTTAGAATTTAAGGGACCGTTGACAAGTTAGGTCCTCATACTAAATTTCAATTTCTTTTGTAATTGACACGTTTAGTTGAGATCTTGAGGCCTTATTAAGATATGTATTCGAGTTTACAATTGTACATTCAATAATTCCTTTAAAATTTTAAAACAAGTTTTCAAAAATCTAAAAATGACAACAAAATCTGACTTTTCATCTTTACCCTTTCCAATTAAACTACAGTTCAGTCATGAGATCCGTGGGAAAACCATTGGGATTCGTCGTGAGGAACAGTCAGTTTGGGAGAGACGAGCACCCCTTGCCCCAACTCATGTACGAAAACTTGTTCGTGGAGGGTGTCGTGTCCTTGTTCAACCATCAAATCGAAGGGCATATCCAATGCAGTCATATGCAAATGCAGGGGCAATGATCCAGGAAGACCTATCGGATGCTGATGTCATTTTCGGGGTCAAACAAGCATCCATTGATTCTCTCATCCCAGACAAAACATATTGTTTCTTCTCTCATACCATCAAGGCTCAAGAGGCTAATATGCCACTGCTGGATGCAATTTTAGAAAAGGTAAGAATTCAAGGTTTTTTTCAAGGTTCATGGTGGCGTGACCTTTGAATCTGAGTTCATGTCTTCTTCTTTTCAGAATATTCGTCTCTTGGACTATGAGAGGATGTGTGATGAAAATGGTCAGCGAGTTGTAGCATTTGGAAAATATGCTGGAGTTGCTGGAATGGTTAATATTCTTCATGGTCTTGGACTAAGACTTTTAGCCCTTGGACATCATACACCGTTCATGGTAATGCATATATGGGCATGGGCAAGGTTATGCTTGGGATACAATTAAGCCAGGTCACATTGGAGACCTTTTGATTGACCTCTTTTAAAACAATTTACAATTTAGCACATTGGTCCAGCTCATAATTATAGAAACTCAGGGATGGCTCGTCAAGCTGTACGGGATGCTGGGTATGAGATCTCTCTTGGGATGATGCCAAAATCAATTGGCCCACTTACATTTGTATTCACGGGGTCAGGGAATGTGAGTCAAGGGGCTCAAGAAGTTTTTCAAGAGCTACCATTTGAGTATGTCTCACCAGATATGCTCTCTAAGGTTGCTGAGCATGGAGGTACTAATACAATTTCCAAACCTGGGGCAACTTACTTTTTTTAAACAAAATTATTTCTGACCTTGACCTTTGTTTTCTCATGATGACCCTGGAATAGCAACCAACAAAGTCTACGCCTGTGAGGTCTCACGCCATGATCATCTCATGCACAAGGAAACTGGGAAATATAATCCAAGGGACTATGAACAAAATCCATCAAAGTATCTCTCAACATTTTCAAAACGAATTGCTCCGTTTGCCTCAGTCATAATTAATGGGATTTACTGGGCAGTGAACTCACCAAAATTACTAACGATCCCAGATGCAAAATATCTCCTTCAACCAGCCTCAACCCCATGGCTCCCAGCGATTGTTGGATGTCCATCCCTCCCACATCGAATGTTAGCCATTTGTGATATTAGTGCAGATCCTGGTGGTTCCATTGAATTTATGAATGAGTGTACAACAATAGATAATCCATTTTGTTTGTATGATGCGGATCGGAATAAGGATATCACAAGTTTTAAGGGTCCAGGGGTCCTTGTTTGTTCAATTGATAATATGCCAACACAGTTACCGAGGGAGGCTACAGATTTTTTTGGTGAACTTCTCCTCCCGTATGTCCCACTCATCCTTCAATCAGATGCCAAAGTACCATTTGAGGATCATACATTTTCACCTGTCGTCAAAGATGTAAGGTCAACTTTATAAGCCACGCTGGGACTATTAAATATTCTCATTAAGAGTGCTTCAAGTGATTAAGCCAAAAGTTCGATTTATCTGTCTCATTAACCCTTGACTCTTTGTTCACGTGTCCAGGCATTCATCACTAGCAATGGGAGACTCACACCTAACTTTGAGTATATCTCAGAACTGAGAACTGCAAACAGGTACAAAAACCCCATTGTTAACCTTAATTTATCAGTTTTGAATTTGGGAAAAATGATAAGAAGAACACTTTAAAACAATTGCCATTGTTTTAAAGTACAATGGCTTGCTTGAAGTTGGCCAAAAAATATATTTATTATTGGGGTGACCCTAATCAGTTGCATTTCTTGATTTCCAATCATTATTAACCATTGTCAATATTTAGAAAGTCAAACATTCAAATTCAGTTTGGGCCTTCAATTAATTTTCATTTTGAACTAATATTCCTTAAGGTCCAGACACAAGGTTACCACCATGGACGTGGTCAGAAAAAATGCTTTGGTCCTTGGGGCAGGGTATGTGAGTGCTCCACTTGTAGAGTACCTCAGTCGAGAGTCAAATATCACCGTGACTGTGGGTAAGTATTTTAAATGATGACCTCTAACTATTTGTACTTTTGGTTAAACTAACACTGATAATTAATAATATGTTAGCGTCCGCATTGAAGGAAGAAGCTGATGCACTCTCTGCTAAATTTGCTGGGGTTGAGTCTGTCATTGTGGATGTGATTGGTCGACCGGATACTCTGAGTAATTTAATCAGTACCTCAGACGTTGTCATTTCATTGCTACCATACTCACTCCATCCTAAGGTTGGTGACCTCTCTCGTATACACTAAAAGCATGACTGAGATGAACTCTGACCTCTGAGCGACCTTAATTACTTATATTCATTTTTCTTATAAACCCTTTCAGATTGCACAAGAATGTATCAAACATCAAGTGAATATGGTGACTGCAAGTTACTGTTCACCCGAACTTGCAAAATTAGATGAGGATGCCAAGGCTGCAAATGTTACAATTGTGAATGAGGTTGGACTTGACCCTGGGATTGATCATCTCCTTGCCATGGAATGTTTTGATGATATTCATTCACATGGGGGAAAGGTAAAGAACATTGAAAA
The DNA here is from genome assembly GCA_034699765.1 of Xenyllodes armatus. Classification (NCBI taxonomy): domain Eukaryota; kingdom Metazoa; phylum Arthropoda; class Collembola; order Poduromorpha; family Odontellidae; genus Xenyllodes; species Xenyllodes armatus. The sequence continues at coordinate 7,353 of JAQIYE010000532.1, forward strand.
TAGTTCAAAAATTAAAAAACCTAAAATATGAATCCACAAAATAAAATTTTCTTAAAATTATTTTAAGGTGGATTCCTTTGTCTCCTACTGCGGAGGTCTTCCTGCTCCAGAATTTTCAGGGAATCCCCTTCGTTACAAATTTTCATGGAGCCCTCGAGGGGTTCTCCTCAATACTCTTGGAGAAGCCAAATATTTAAAAAATAATCAGGTCATTGAGATCCAACCTGGAGGTCACCTACTAGACTCTTCGGAACCCAAGGATTTTATTCCAGGATTTAATTTAGAGGGTTTTGCAAATCGAGACAGTGTCAAGTACAAGGGGTTGTATGGGATCTCTGAAGCTCATACTGTGATTCGTGGGACTCTTAGATTCCAAGGGTTTACAACAGCCATGAAGGCTCTTCATAAATTACACTTGATTGACCCAAATCCACATCCAATCCTTCATCCAAAGGGTCCTGATATAAATTGGGTAAATTGAGAAAGGTCATGCTATGCTATGCCCTTATGGAATTGACCTCCTAATGAAATTTACTTACAACTCATTTCATTGAATATTTCAGAGACAACTGATTTGTCACATGCTGGGACAAGCGGATGCTAACATATTTTATGACAATATTAAAAGTCTGATTTTGAGACAATTTGATGGAGATTCTGTTCAATTGGATGCAATTGAGGGTCTTGGACTTATTGAGGAAGTTCCGGTTCTGAAACTAAATACACCACTTGACACCCTCTCTCATTTCTTATCCAAAAAGTTGGCTTATGGTAAAAGGATTGACATTTATTAAAATGATAAATCAAATTTTCGTAATAATCAAAAAGTTTCAAAATTCTAAAATCATTATAAACCTTTAAAATTTCAGAAAAGGGTGAGAGTGACCTAGTCATCCTTCGACATGAAATAATTGCTCGTTGGCCAGATGGTAAAAAAGAATTTCGTGGAATTAACCTGGTGTCTTATGGTGATGGGAATGATGGTTATTCAGCAATGGCAAAAACTGTGGGATATCCTGCTGCAATCGCTGCTAAAATGATCCTTGATGGTGGGTTCCTAACAAGACAAAAAACTTTTATTAAAAGGCTAATCCAATGTCAAAATGACAATTGGTTACAACAACTTAATTCTGAGCTAACTCACGATTAATTTATGATTTCACACAGGTGAGATCCAAGATCGTGGGATGGTATTCCCTTTCACCCCGGACATTTACAGACCAATGCTGAATCGACTCCGAGTAGAAGGGATCCAAGCTGTTGAAAATTCATATCCTTTGTCTTAATTCAGAACTTAATCACCAACATTTTTTAAAAAATGTGTCAGACAATTGAAAATAAGCGTAAAATAAATATTGACCAATATAAGGAGACATAGGGACTATATTGTGTTAAAATGTAACATGTTAGGTGACTTACTTCAAAAGACTGCTTCTCCAAATGCATTAAATATCTTGACGATTTGATTCTTATGGTCAAATATATATCATCAAGTCAGTCAGTAGACCTTCAGGACAAAAATACAAAACAAATCTCATTTTACTTTTAAGAGCTTTATCATGAATTGTGAATTCTTGTATGATCTACCTACTGCACTTAACTAACTTGAAACTATCAAATATGAAGTGCAAGCGACGTTGGTCACTGGCTAGTTTCTCACTACATGACTGCATGACATTCATTTAATTTTGATATGAAACATACCCCTCTGACTCTACTTCGTCGAAGTTCATTATCAACGTCCACACACAGTTCTTCTTCAAATGCAGGGTATAATAATAATATTAGTTCAAATGCCACTTGCATATTTTTGTACATTCGAATATTTGAAAAAAAAATTCGAAATTTCAAAAAATTGTCGATTAAAATAAAACTCCAAAAGATCATTCAAATCCCCCGCTCTCAGTGAGAAAGATCCACGAAATGGTGGTAGCGAGGCCGCGCTGATTTGAATGGTCTACAACATCAAATATATTTGTCGAACTTAAAGTTTGCAATTAATTGGGTGTGAGCTAATTGAAATTAATAGAGCAAGATTCGTGTGTATGATCGAACTTTGAACGAATTATTCCTTCACTTAACAGTTTCGTGGTGATCGACAATAATAATGGCGTCCCCCACAAGGTCGGTTGTGTAAATTGACTATATGTGTTTGAGTTTTAGCAATTAGGCTAATTATAATTAGGATTTAATTTATGTATGGAACGGTCTATGCTATACGCTAGAATCTAGTTATAGCAAATTAGATGAGTAACATTTTAATTGTTCAGAGGTCATTATCTTCTCCATTTTCTTAAGTGCTAACGAATTGATTTGTTTTCTTTTAATAATAGGATTTTGCCAGTTGAGGAAAATTCTGTTCGAGACCGTGATGATGAAAGTTTCGCTTCAAGGGTGTCTAGGAGCGTAGATGTTGCTCTTGGAGTGGAATGTAAGGCTCCGGCAAATAATCAACGCAAGGGGTGGTTTCAACGAAATCCTGAGGTACGGTAGTACTAACTAATTCGAGTACACAATTTGTTTTAAGTCAATTTGAGTCCTAATTAGCTCACTTGCTCAATCTCGATCAATCTTGAATTATTAATAATGAAATGTACATTTGGTAGGACTTTGGTGATGGGGGAGCCTATCCAGAAGTTCATGCTGCTCAATTTCCCGTTGGAATGGGTAAACCAACAACAACTGAACACCCACCCATGGAGAAATCTCAATTTGATTACTCAACTTCATTGAACCAAAAAATGGATCCCGTTATAGACAAGCCCAAAGATATGTCCATAGTTGAACCCCGAAAAGAAATTGCAAAACCAAAACCAAGTATGCAACCAGTATTTGCTGTAAAATCCAAACCTCCTCTTCCTAATTTGGCACGGTCCATTATAATTCCGGTTCCACTACCAATCAAAACCAAAACTTCAAAAAGGCTAGCCAATAGAAGAGCTAATTCAAGTTCAACTGCCCCAGATTCACCCTCACCAAACTTGGATTCTAAACGCTCCAGAGTTGAAGTGCGACGAGCTCAAATTGAGAAGAAACTGGAACAGAAGGAAGAATCTAATGGGAAACTATGAGGAATGGTTTTAAGCTGCGATTTTGTATTTGAAAGAAATCATCATCATGGAACCATTAATAAAGTACACAGAGTATAATTGAAAAATCTTATTACAAATGCGGACTTTAACTTACTATCTAAGTCAGTCAGTCAGTTGTGGCTGTCAGTTAAATCACCAAGTCTTAACACATTCCAATTTCTAACAAAGAATTACAAATGGCGCAGATTGTTCCAGTCTCAAATTTTTTTCTGAAAACCTACGTTTTTGTACTGTTGAAATTTATTTGGCAAACCAACTAAATATTAGGTCATATAGGGTCCGTTATGAAAATATTTTAAAAAACTATAGCCAAATCCACCCTCGGCTGTTTTTAAATGAATCTGATCGGCTGCGTGAGGGAAACTTTTTTCGATTTCTAAAATTTTAGTGATTTTAAAGGACGGGCCATATATTTCTAATCATACATCGTTTTTTCTAAACAAATTGAAATTGGCAACCAACGTCAAGAATTCATGAACCCAAGCAACACTAATAATGATCAATATCAATAGCACTTTGAGCCTGATTTTTTGTCCGATTTGTAATGTCTGTTCGGTTGGCTTATGGGCCAGATGGCTCGATAAAGCTTTGAATAAATACAATACAATAGCACTTTGAGCAGTAGAGTTACATAAAATATGTGGAGTTTATTTAATTGTCCATAGATTGATAGGCAGTGCAGGTGGTGGCATTTAAGCCTAGTAACGGGGTTTGTTTACCAACAACCCTTAGGGTTGGGATTTGAAAAAATCTCAGTTACTACTTTTTTGAAAACTCCCATTACTTAACATGGGAAGCCTACGGAATTTTTCAAACAAAATTAAATGTCTCAAAACTAATTAAAGAACTTTTTCTTAAAATTATAAAATCAGAATCCCTATAAAACGGGCTTTAATTTGTTACCTCTTAATTTAAGATTTCTCAAGATAACAACACAAAATTGACGATTTTACTCTGCCTTTTATGATTTATATACCTTGAGGCAATGCAACAATTAAACTTCCACCACTTCACTTATTCCCCATCTTCTCAACAAACTCGTTCAGAATGTCTCGCACCCGCGTCCACGACTTCTCCGGAATTGTGACTGCGTTCCGGAAGTTGTTCTTCACCTGGAATAACAAATTATTTTTATTTAGTTGTCCTGGAGACAGGATGAGGGAAGGATATATTTATTGTAGAGAAAGAATGTAAGATATTTATTTTTGGCTGTCAGGGAGATATAATGTTGTGACGAATAAAACAGAATTTATAAAAAAAAGTTTTGGAAAACGACGAAATCACAAAATAAATTTGGTTAAAATTTTTTTTGGGCACTTCTTTAAAAACTCGTTACAACAGCAACAAAAAAGCATTTTCTTTAGATAAAAACGAGTTAGAATATCAAAATGGCTGTAGATATGGCTGCCATGGAGAGCCAAAAACCAATGTTTATAATTTGTTAACTAATTTAGCCAAGTCCAAATCAAATATTCCCTTAAAAACAAGTAAAGTGAGTCACCTCTGAAACCTTCAGATGAACCCCCCTGGCATTCTGTCCAACGTCAAAATAAAAGTGTTTGTTGTCGACCCTCAAATGTTTTCCTTCTGGCAAGTCAACCGT
>JAQIYE010000533.1:0-12043 GCA_034699765.1 Xenyllodes armatus
ATATCAGGCCTCAAATCATCCTATTATTATGTCTTTTATGTTTGATTTATGACTTGGAGCCTTAAGTTATTAAGAATCCTTAAAGGATACTTAAATATAAGCCGAACTGGAGACCCTCCCTTGATTCGCAAATGATACAAGGGAAAGCATGAGGATGTTATAAAAAGTTTTTTGTTTGAATTCCATTATTTCAGCTTCAATACTCAATCCTAAGTGGAAACAAAGCCAATTTAGTCTATTTGAATGAGAGCACGGGACTCTTAACTCTCTCTCCATATTTGGATACTAATGTACCCTTCACGGCAAAAATGGAAGTTTTGGTTTCAGGTAAGTTTTGTTCAGATCATTTTATGTCTCACTAAAGATAAGGGCGTTCGTTTAGACAATCTGCTGAATATACTTTTAAAAACATTATCAAAGTCAAATTGAAACTTTCGAGCATTTAGGTATCTAAGATGAAATTGTTTTGCACCTATACGCCTCAAAGGGAAGGTTGTGAAGTGAATCGATCTTCTTATTCTTTTAATGCAATTTTGTATTTTATTTACCATTTGCCAAGCCATTGGGCTCTTACACTTGATTACATAATGAGCAGCTTTTATTGGATCACTTCTGGATTTAAGAGGATCCTTTGTTAGTGCAATATCCTCCCATATTTAAGTTGTTCCATGGGCGTACTTTTTGATTTGATCTGATGAGTTTTGTCAAGTCATTTTGAGCATTAACAGTCAAGAGCCCTTCTGTTTCAACTTACACTTTAATGCCCGTCATTAAAAGGAAAGAGGGTTGAAATTTGAAATTGAAGACTTGCATTAAGTAAAGTAATCCATAATGGGGCTTCATTTGACGAGAAAGATCATAAAAGGAGAGGACTGAATGAAACTATTCACATTTTCTATCTCTCAATGAAAATAAAGCCAAATTCTTAGTAATTTCCTTTAGACATCAAAACTTTCATGGATCAATGGAAGGAATTAACTGATAATTAGCAGGATGGGGGTTCATTTGCACTAGCGGATTTTAAAGCGTTATTAAGGACTGTCAGTCCCCAACCCCAAGTGGAATTTTATAATGTAGAATTTCATTTGTGGTGTTAAATTTGTCACAGATGGTTTAAATGAGGCTCGAGCTGAGATGACCCTTGTAACGAGAATGATTTCAGATGATCTACTATTCAATTCTGTGAGCGTTCAATTGGCTGACATGACCCTCGAGGCATTCCTTTCTCCATTGTATACCCAATTTGTGAAGGCCCTTGCCGTGACTCTAAATACACCTTCTGAGAACATTGTGGTGTTTAGTGTGCAGGTAAGCTCACACAACGAAGCTAATTAAACAGCAGAACTAACATGCCTTTAATATCTCAACCCTTTCTCGGTTATTTCTGAAAAACGTTGTAATTCATCATAATGACTTCATTATTGGTATCTTTCCATTTCTACTTGCCCTAATATTTTGCTATAAGTAATTTCAAGCTTGGGAAGTGTTGAGAATAGTTTTAACTAAAGCTAATAACATCACATCAAGGCTTTGCGAAGCATTGTATATATTTCAATAACCTGTTCAAAGAGTCGTCATTTCGATGATTAAGCTAGGAAAATAAATCCGGAATCTATATTTATCCGATGCAGTGTGCAATTCAAAAGTTTACAAAAGAACAAATGCTCACAAAAGTCACAATTCCCTTTGTCGTCCTTACCTTCTATCCATAATAATCCATGACAATCAAGTCCTCAAAAAGATTAGCAGAAAGGGGAGAGAGAAAGGTAGAAAAGAAAGCCCCTTCAAAAAACCACAAAACTTTCTCCATTACTTTTTTGACCCCATCTGCTTTCTCCAATATTTTAAAACTTCCCCTTTCCTATCAAAAATTCCAGACGGTATAAACCCCCTAATAATAATGGACCTTTACAAAGTAGAGAAGAAATGGAAAATATCCAGCCACCTCCCCAAACCTCATTCCCTTTAAAAAAATCCTTGAAGTCTAGAAAAGGACGAGAGGACAAGGAGAGGGGAGAAAATTAAATCCCATGAAATTCTTTACGAGTAGCTCATAAAAAACACGTTCCCCTCAAAAGAACTACCTCAACGCTTGAGTTCACTCAGGCACTTTCATTCCAACATTTCCAACAACCCCTTTCTATCAATGTAGAGTTATGTTATGTCTGGCAACTCAACTTTCTCTCACTGACTCTCTTATTTCTTTTTTATGTTCCAAAAAATTTCAACAACAACCATATAGGAGGAGATTGAAGGGATCTCAGGACTTTTGAACGTGAGTTTTGCTGCACGAAGACCAAATAGTGGGAGTTCAGAAGAATACTTTTCTCCAGACTACCTCAAGGAACGAGTTTTTCTAAATCGACTCACCCTCAGCAAATTGTCAACAGTTGAGGTAAGGAGGAGAAAGTGTGAAACGAAAATTGGAGAAAGTCTGGGTATTTGTCAGAATTGTTAAGCCCTTAAGACCCCAAACCAAACCAATTGTAGAATTGTATGGAATGGGATGGAGAAACCTTTCATGCTTTGTAAATTTTGGAAAGGGAAAAGAGTTATGACCATTTCCGTAGTCAGCTCAATTGAGTTTCAAAACATACATGGGGTAATTTGCTATTGTGTGGTTTTTTCTTGAGGAAATGAAATGAAATTGGTTTTCCGGAAGTTTTAACTAAAGCTCAAAGTACTTTTCCGTTCCCAGACCTCCTGGGGTACTATTTTCATTTATAGAGACAATTTCACTTGGTTGTATTGTATTTGTGTCCATTAACATTCCATTTTGAGGTTGAACATGGTGTAATTTTATTTTGAGTCGTTAAAACTTTCTTTCTGTTGTTGTTTTGATACTTCATGTATAAATGGTATGGAGAAAGCAAGGATGAATATTGATCCCCGGAAATGATTCCTAGGCAGGAAATGATGAGAGAAAATAGTTTTAAAGATGTCTAGATTCTAGATAAAAAGAGTATGCTATGAGAATATGGGGTCTTTGAGTAACAAACAAAAAAAAGTTGGGAAATTTTTTAATCAAAACTGAAAATGAGTCCCACGATACCCATTTCATCGGAAATTGAGTCTCAGCTCTCTATCTGAAAGTCCTTCAACTTTCAACACTCTAGATAACAAAATTATACTGAGGACTTCTTATGTTTCAACTCATGAAAAGATTTCATATTTATTTTGATCAGGTCCTCCCATTCAGTGATGACCTTTGTCTCTTGGAACCATGTCCAAACTTTGAAGATTGTCTAAGTGTCCTCCGATTTCGAAATGTCTCAAACTTTGTGGGAACAGAATCAATGTTGTTCCGGTCTGTCTACCCATGGCAAACTTTTGCATGCCGGTGTCCAACTGGATTCACGGGTCTTCGAGAACATTACCTCTGTGATGCTGAAATCAATTTATGTTTCTCATCTCCATGTCAAAATGGTGGAACTTGTTTCCGAAGGGAACGGGGTTTTACCTGTTCGTGTCCTCCAGATACTACTGGTCCTACATGTGAGATTCATCTTCCAATGGACTCATGTCAACCAAATATTTGTAGTAAAGGGAGTAGTTGTCTCCCAAGGGTTCGTGGTGGATTCATATGTCAAAATTGTTCAAGTCGTGGGGATTATGTCAATAGTCTCTGTGAGTTGGAGGCAAGGAGTTTTTCTCGTGGGTCATATTTGACCTTTCCAGGGATAAAGAGTCGACACCGGATTAGTCTGAGGCTTAGTTTTGCAACACAACAGAGGAATGGACTCCTCCTATACAATGGGAGATACAATGAGAGATTTGATTTTATTGCCCTTGAGATTGTCAACTCAACTGTAAGATTTAGTTTTTCTCTTGGGTCCTTGAATGTGACGAGGATGGTTGAGACTGGGAAGAGTGTGACGGATGGCCTTTGGCATACGGTGGAAGTTCATTACTTTAATCTGGTGAGTTTCTGATTGTTTTGACTGCTGGAGGCTGAGTATTTTTGTTTTTGTTCTACCAAACTATGTCTAAAAGTTACTTTGATCCATAATTCCAGACTGCAACTTTGAGCATTGATGATTGTGATGTCATCCTATCCCTTCAACACCCAGATGAATTTCCACAAAGTTCAAGTTGTGCTGGGAGAGGAACTCAAGTTTTGGAGAGTCGTTGTAATTTATTGATTGAATCATGTCAACGATTTTTAGACCTAACGGGTCCTCTGTACATTGGTGGTCTCCCAGCCCCTTCGTCTTCCTTTCAAATTGAGACTCATGATTTTATGGGGTGTCTCCGAGACGTGAGGATTGATCATAAGTTCTTGGACTTGAACAAGTATGAGAATAGGAATAGCATTCATTTATGAGGTCAACTTGAGCTTGACCTTGACCTGGACATTTTTCATGACGTTCACATTTATTTTTACAGTTATGTGGTCGAACATGGGACAGCCTCAGGTTGTCCAGAGAAAAAGAGTTTCTGTGCGTCTCAACCATGTAAGAATGGTGGAAAGTGTCTCGAGGGTTGGGGAACTTATCAATGTAGTTGTCCTGATGGATTTGGGCAAAAGGACTGTTCAGAAGGTAATTAATATGTAATATATTAAACTGTTAATTTAAAGTCAAACAAAAATGAGGTTTTAATATATTTTTGATTGACCTCAACTAGATGCAAGACCAGTTTGGAATCTTCGTGATGACACGAGTCATATCATCTTTACCCCTGAGCTTAGACCAATTCAATTCCCGTGGTATAATTCCATGTCCGTGAGGACTCTTCGACGCTCTGGTGGACTCTTCCACATTGTTTTAAGTAATAACGAAAGTCTGACCCTCTCACTTGAAAATAATGGACTCCTTCACTATACCCTCGATGGGACAACAATCCCGGTCACTTTACCCCGAGTCAATGATGGACATTGGCATAATATTGAGGTTAAATGGATGACAGCAGAGATTTGGTTCTCACTTGACTTTGGGCAACATGAGATTACCATTCCATTTGAAGCGAGGGTCCAGACTCAATTTGTGAGTCAGGTTATGGTTGGGAGTCCTTCGAGTTCATTTACGGGTTGTGTCCAGGTTTGTTATATACAATTGTAATGAAGTTTTAATTTGAAGCTCAAGTGAAGACACTGCACTGTTTTAACAAACTTTCAAAAAATGAAATCTGGTACAGGACGTTCGAGTTGGAAGTTCAAAGGGTTACCTCAGAAAACCAAGTAGTGAGAGGAATGTGAATGAGGGTTGTAGTCTGGCCACAGCCTGTCTTGGGGCAACTTGTCCACCAAGATCAACTTGTGTTGAAGAAGGAGGTCGCCATACATGTCGTTGTGATCCAGGATACCTAGGGGTCAACTGCGTTCCAATTTGTGAGCTCAAGCCGTGTAGGAATAATGGAACATGTATTCTGGATCTCACTCTCCCTCGAGGCTATCGCTGTAAATGTGATGAGAGGTATTATCGTGGGAATAATTGTGAGGAAAAGCTTGACCTTTCTTGTCCATCTACATGGTGGAACTGGCCAGATTGTGCACCCTGCTCTTGTCCCGCAGAGAAGAATTTTAGTCCAGAATGTAATAAAAGATCTGGAGTTTGCAAGTGCAAGGTAATTTTTTGAAAAACTTTAACTGGCTTAGCTCTGAATAAAAATGATAATGTTTGAGGATAGTTGTGAAATCTAGGAAATGTTTTTTCAGGAATACCATTTTGAAAAGGATGATTCTTGCCATGACTGTATGTGTTGCAGTATGGGCTCCATAAGTAAAAATTGTAATTTGACCTCTGGGAAGTGTCAGTGCAGGGCAGGTGTGTCTGGAAATCGATGTGACACTTGTGCTAATCCATTTGCAGAAGTTACAATCAAGGGCTGTGAAGGTAATTTGAGATTTCGAATTTCAATGGTCTCAAAAACTACATATTGAAAAATGGGTTGATTCATGCCATGCATTTATTTTAATATGGTCTAGTTATATATGATGGTTGCCCAAGAGCATTTTCCAAAGAAATCTGGTGGCCTCGCTCAAAATTTGGAACAACTTCAATCCATGATTGCCCCATGGGTTCAATTGGACTTGCAACAAGGGACTGCGTTGACCCCAAGGGTTGGGCCCAAGCTGATGTATTCAATTGTACCTCAACCTCATTCATTTCAACCTTGAATGTGATTGCTCAGTTGGATTCCGGTGACCTTGCACTCTCACCCCTCCTCTCCACTAAACTGGCTCGGGATTTATTTCGAGCCTTGAATACATCGACCTCAGCCTACCTGTATGGAAATGACCTTTGGATAAGTTTACGACTCCTAACACATTTGATCACACATGAGATTGAACAAAAGGGTTTATATTTGAGTCATCGTCAAGATAAACATTTCATCAAGGTTCGAATTTTTTCAGATTACATTAGCCAGCCCAATTGATAATAACGTTTAGCCTTATGCCAACTTACCCCCAATTTTTGCGACCCTTTAGAATATTGCTCTGTCGGCTGGGAAAATTACTGGAAAAGTTTATGCTAAGGATTGGGCTCGAATTGAGTCTAGCTACAAAGTTGGAGCTGATGCAGTTTTGAAACTTCTGGACAGATATTTGGCTCATTTGACGATCCATCAAGAGGACACTTATACGAAGCCGTTTGAAAGTCTTACACCCAACTTAGGTAAAGCATTAAAACAAACTTGTTCGAATACTGTTATGATGCATGTTATGACAATTTTAATGGAAATGGGATTAGCAGTGAGATTTCGCTTATTGGACTTTCAGTACTTGGTCTAGACACTGTGGAGCTAACTCTAGAAAATAAGGATAGGAAAAATTTTGAGGATCTGGAAATTCAATCAAGCTATGATCTTTATGAAGTTACAACAATTCGAAAAAGAGCTGTTCGATTTCCAAAATATGACAACATTATAATGGATCCAAAGCGACAGAGTCCCAGAACAAATGTTATCATCCCACTTGATATTTTGGGTTTAAATGAAGAGACTGGTAACTGGACTATTCATTATTAGCAATAAAACAGATTTCAACTCGGGCATAAATAAAATTCAATATTGAAATGAGTTATTACAATTTCATTTCTAGAAATGGCTGGAAATTCTGTGGTGGGCTACGTAGAATACAACTCAATTTGGGACGTCCTCCCAAAAAGATTTCATAGTGATGTGGACCGTCGATTCAATTCTGAACTAATTGCTCATCCTCCCGTCGTCACTCTCAATATTCTAGCCTCAAGGAAAGGGCTACAAAGAGGAAAACAATCAAGTCCAATTAGAATTACATTTGAAGTTTTTGGACGATACATTGACTCCTCAAATCCACAATGTGTAATATGGGAGGAGAGGGAGAGCCCATATGAAGGGGTACGAGGTGGTTGGACAACTCGACCCTGTAAAACTCAAGTCGAGGAAAGTTATGTCCCACATCTAATGGGAAATGTTATGTTGGTCAATTGTACTTGTTGGCACCTCTCAACATTTGCCCTCCTCATTGAGAACAATGAGATTCAGGTAAATTAATCTGAACAAAACAATCCAAATAGTTAGGAGAACGGGACCCTGCACTGAAGCCGATTTGATTTAACTTTAGACTCTGAATTTATAAATCTATTTATTGATAAAATGTCAAATGTCGTCTTTGAATTTCAAATCAATCAGGATATTCCAAGACCAAGTTTACTTGAAGACATCTTGACCTACGTGGCCTTTATCCTCGCCCTCATCCTAATCCTAGGAGCCCTCTTGGCCCTTGGGCTCCTCAAGGGTCCAGTCCCATCCACAATCACAAATACAATTCATAAACATCTTTTGATCTGTATCTTTGGTGCCCTTCTCCTCTATGTCCTTGGACTCAAACTAAGATTGATACTGGCTCAAAATGATATTTCTTGTCGTCTTGTGGCAATTGGACTTCATTTCTTTTGGTTATCAACTTTTGCATGGCTCCTGGGTTGTTCCCTTCATTTGAGAAGGATGTTTACTGAGGTTCGAGACGTCAATCATGGTTCAGCAGTATTTTACTTTGCTCTTGGCTATGCATTCCCACTCCTCTGTGTTGCCCTGAGCCTTGGAGTTCGAGCCCATCATTATGGAAATAAATTTTTGTAAGGATTTTATAAAATGAGTTGTACGTAAAAGCTAGATGATGGAGTTTTTTGAAACGGTAAATTTTTCCCCTTTTAGTTGCTGGTTGTGGTTATATGAAGGAATTGTTTGGGGCATGGTTGGACCAATTCTTATTTGTGTCCTTGCGACCCTCTGTACTTTCTTGGTTGCTGTTAAAGCTGCATTTACACTAAAGGATCATATTGCAGATTCTGGAAATATGAGGTTTGATAGATTTTGGACTTATGATTATAATTATGAAGAAATGAAGTCATTAATTATAAAATCGACTCAATTTTTCTTTTAAAAAATGATTTTGTAGAACTCTCCTTTGGATGGATCTAACTCTTTTACCACTCTGTGGAATGGTTTGGACCCTTTGTCTCCTTGGAGCAAATGAAAGGAATCCAATTTGGCAATTTTCAATCGCTGCATCTGTGGCACTCCTGAGCTTGTACATTGCTTTAGGTTATTGTATCCTGAATCAAAGAGTTAAGGATAGTTTATATATTCGGGCTGGAAATATTTTTCGATCGAGGGATGAACAAAATCCTTCAAATATTTCGGTAAGGGTACAATTTCATGCTTCCTCTTATTTTTAGCCAAGAAGTTATTTTGTAATTTCTTAGAGTAAAACCTTTTTGGTCTCTGAAATATTTCAGAGATCAGCCCTAGCATATAGGAGTGACTCTTCCTCTGCCGCTCGTGCAGATGATCTCAGAAGAGAAATGTTCCGTGGAACTCGATCGATGGGAATCTCAACAGCTTCAACCACTTCCAGGTCAACCACAAAGACCTCCAGTAGTCCATATCGAGATGGGTACCTTACATATGGTGGGACACCAAACATGGAGAGAGGACAATTTGTTAGAGGAGGTGAGCGCTTGCCCATGGCACGGACCAGATGCGGTCATTAGATTTTTTAAGGTTTGTTAAATCGTTTTTGGTTTCTAACATCTATTAGGAAACACAGGTGTTGACTCTATAAGAAAAACATATCCAAAACGAAGGAAGCGTTCTTCCGAGGAAGAAGGGAGTTCAGATGGAGCTCATACAATGGAACTTGCTTCCTCACATTCATCAGATGAGGATGAAGCTGGACAACCTCCAAGGACCACAACACTAGGTAAAAATCATTAGTTAGTGAAAACGGAAGGATTGTCATTTTGGCATGCAAAATATTTTAAAATGGAAAGGCTTCTCACAAAATTCTAAAAGCCTGAAAATGAACTTCATTAAATTCTATCATTCATTAGCTGTAAATGGTTATGGGACCTACCGTTTGGTCCCTGGAGGTTTAACTCCATCACCAAATCGAAGATCTGTCTCTGCCTCTCTTTCAACACTTCCAGTTTCAATCCCTGCTAAATTACCTGCTTTACCTCGTTTATACTCTACTAATTGGACACCTAATATTTCTACAACTACTTATCGGGAGATCTCATCCAGTAAAACTTTTACTGCTAAATTTAATACTTAACAGTTTTTCCTTCATTTGCAGTGTCCTAAAAAGTAGTAATTGAATGGTTTTCATTTCGTAAAAGAAAACTGGCTTTCCTTGATTTCTTTTAGCTTTGGTTTTGATTAAAAATTAGTTCAAATAAATATTTATGTTAGGCCGAAGTCCCATTAGCCGAGGAAATTAATATATTTCATATTTCAAAACATCTTAAAAGGTTTAAAACCAGGGAGGAGCTCAGGGAACTCTGGTTCTGATAATGAAAATCCAAATAGTACAAATGGTTCAAATCTTGGGGCAATGCCTCAAGAATACGTACTTCCTCAAAAGACCCTGAATTCTGTTGATCCTCTTCATTTGGGAATGGCTCAAGGGTTCTATGCAGAGCATGTCCCTTACGCCTATCAAGGTGAGTGGATAGAAAGATCATTGGAATAATTCTAAATATCCATTTGCCAGTACTCTTAATTGGCCAATTTATGAACTATGGATTCCAGGACAAGTCAATGATCTCAGTAGTGGTAGCATCACCCAATTAGTAACTTCTCATCCCCTTCAAATGAGTCCAATCACAAGGGGTCATTATTCTGTCTCAACTCACCCCACAATTACAAGTACTCCTTCACTCACATATCATCTTGCAATGGTTGGTAGACCCAGTGATTCACCAATTTCTCCAGTCCAAGAGACTCCAGATGAATTATTTTCTTCAGAACATGAGTAAGTGATTACTCACAGGAAACAAAACTAGCTTTTTTAGTATGAAAAAAGTATATCATTTAAAAACATTTTAAATGACTTTCCAATTGCTGCTTTTTACTCCTGTGTGGGTATAGTTTTTCATATTATGACGATGAGGTAAAGTCAAGCGTTTAACTTTCTCTTAACCACTTTCCCCAAAAACTGCTAATATTTATTTTTCTACATATAATAATTTCAGGATTAGAAGGACAGACCATGATAGGAGCCGAAGCCGAGAGGAAGAGGGTGGGGTCATTAATCCAGTGATGATGGCCTCAGAACAAGACAATCCAGAAAATGACATTTATGGAGGCTCAATAACTTCCGGGGTTTTAGTTTAAGCTGGAGAACCAGATACATATTTTTTCAGTCATATCAATCCTATATTCCAAGTGTTCATGACATACATATTATTAATTTTAATAAATTACAAATTGCAACTGCCGACGGATAAAATAAAATCTGAAATTAAAAATACCGTAGTTCATGAGCCAACAAACTTTTTGATCAGCTATAATAGAAACCATTTGAACTAACTTTTACATTTTCAGGAATTTAAGGAAATATTTAGCTCATGGAGGACCACCGGAATAAAATGGTGTACCACAAACAGGAAATGGATCCGGGCAAATGACTAGACATTTATCGTCCAGTACTAAATATTAATTCATTGTCAAATTAGCGTTTGGTGTTCAAGAATCAAATCAAATTTTGAGGACGTCCTTACAACTGAGTACTAATTATTACACTGAATTTTATTAAGGAGGACCCCATTGTCATCATCAAATCACTTTTGGCCTACTACATGAGACACCTAGGTCGACTAACTTATTAGATGTCACTTGGAATAATATATTCTTTTGACATTTAAAATGTTCGGTCTAAGGCCCTTTCCATCCATTGTTGGACCATTTCTTTTTTTGACACTTATTTTGGCATTTGTCATTACTCCAGCTCATCCCTCACCTCTTTACGTAATACTAATTTAAGATTTATCTTAGCTATTCATAGGCCATCTCATAGCATTTTAAAACTTAACTCATCAATTCTTATATACATCTTTTAGGAAGATGTCGAAATTGATGAAGGATTTTTGGAAGGGGTCAGAGACGGAAGAGCCATTGGGGACAAACCTCAATGGCCACCAAGATTTCCTGGAGCACCCTTTGGAGGAGGTGGTGGTGGAGGTGGTAGCCTAGCCACAAATGGAATTGATGAAGAGGAAGAAGAGGATCCATTTAACAATCATCATTATCCTCCCAACAAACCCATTACTAATCCAAATCCATCATATGAAGAGATCACAACTTATCGATCCTCATGGACCCCAACTCAACCTCCAACCCCAAGATATGTTGAATCAACTCATTCTTATCCATCTTATCCAGAATCCCCTCCTCCTCCTCCTCCAGTTGTTCTATATCAACCTTCTTATCCACGACCTCTACCACAACCCCCAGTTGTCACTGAAAAACCATGGTACAAAAAATTTGGTAATTATGTTGAAGGAAAGTATAATTATGCCAAAGGGAAATACAATCAATTTGCTCAACGATTTGGTTGAAAGTTCCAAGTTAAAACTCGTAATAAAATCATTCATTATATGTCATATCATGGTGTGCCTATCAAAATATTGAGTTTATAATTGGATTAAGTACAATTTTCATCAATTTTAAGATTTATTAGAATTCAGTCTTGGAGAAAGTTCAGTCCCTTTTGGTGGAAACTTTCTCTCTTATTTTTTTTTCAGAAAAAAATATAATTTCCGTCAGTTTTTTTTTA
>JAQIYE010000534.1:0-12043 GCA_034699765.1 Xenyllodes armatus
AATAATAATTAGTGAGAGTTGTAGAGTGACGCAATTACTTTTGCATCCCTCTGCCTTGAGGAGACTTTTCCATTGTTGTATTAATTTGAGGGGGCTAACCCAATAATATTTGAGATTGAGGGAATGAAATTAAATGGCTTTTTTAAGTCTATAAGATCCACTTTGCTTTAAAATATAAGATCCCATGGGAGATACCCAAGGATAAGGTGGAATAACTGAAATTGGTTGAGTTTATCATTTTTTGTGTTTGCAATTTGCAAATATTATTAACAGATCTTTGAGTGATGAAAGTACACGCATAAGGACAAAAGGAGATGCAATGTGAGACTTTGTGGGGATACGAATTTGGAAAAACTACTTTTTAAAATAGAAAATGGATGAGAATAGTTTTCCTTCTAAAAAGTAAATCTAAATTTTTACAAAGCACTCCTGGAGTTTTATTGATTAACTACACTTTATAAAACTGAACTAAAAGTACAACAGAGTTAATTGCAATTAAAATGATTCAGGCGCCCAGTGTGGTATATTATTAAAGATATTTTAAAAATCACTTAATCGTAAGCCAGGGTCGGGACTCTAAGACTGAAATTCAATAAAATGACCCTTGACCCAATGGAGAGGAAGAAGAGATGAGGGTTTAACCAGCCCCACGAAGTTGTCTTTGTTCTCTAATGAGACTCCTCCTCCTTCTCCCTGCC
This sequence comes from Xenyllodes armatus, assembly GCA_034699765.1. Taxonomy (NCBI): domain Eukaryota; kingdom Metazoa; phylum Arthropoda; class Collembola; order Poduromorpha; family Odontellidae; genus Xenyllodes; species Xenyllodes armatus. The sequence goes on from JAQIYE010000534.1 coordinate 699, forward strand.
CCTCTCAACTGTCTCTCCTCTCGAACTAGACTCCTTCGACGTCCTTGCCAACGGAGTCCTGGTTGACCCCGACTTGACCTCGAACTATAATCCCCACTCTCATCCGCATCCTCATTGTAATATGCAGCTCGTTTGGCTGCATCAAAAGAATCCTGATCTCTTCCGTCAAGAAGGTCAAATTCGTCTGAATCTCCTGAGTCGTCGTCCAGGTCAAGATCCAGGGATCCTTGGACTCTTTTCATCGTCATCCCAAAGATTAGGATCCCTGAACCAACAATAACTAAGAGTGTCCTGAACCTCATCTTCCTTGAAACAATTTTTTTTTAAAACAAAATAAAATTACTATTCTATTTTTGGAAAGGTTGTTAAACTGAGTCTTCGAACTAAAAATTTGTTACTTACTCTACAAGATATTTCAATGATAGGATCAAGTCGAGATTGGGTGAGTCCGTCCAAGGGTCAAATTGACAATGAGAATTTTGCAGGACTCCACCAACCTCTCTGGAATTTTTTAATTAGTAATTATTCCTTTCATTTTAAACACTGATTTTCCTGGAGCCTGGTCCAGCATCCGGTGAGAAATGAGGTGTGGTGATCGCCACAACAGGAAAGGAGCCCATCCTGTTCTCCATTTGTCCCTCAAGTCAAATTGGAACAGGATTCTAATAAAGTTAATTGCCTTTGGGCTCGGACTTTAAACGTCCAAACGTCAATTCAATCATTTTTTATTAAAATGTGACATCGTATATAACATGACATTCACGTTGATCTCAATACAAGGTCACATTCGAAGGTATAAATTCAAAACATTTCTAACTTAACAATAAATAAATAATCAATATCTCATTCATAAAGTAAGAGTCAATACTAATAGCTAAACAATCTCAGACATATAAATCCTTCCTTTTCATAATCAAATATTGACGAAGCTCATAGTCAAAATACTCGGGCTCTCCAAGATCAAAGGTTATGCTCGGACTTCCGTAAAATTGTATAATTATTATTCCAGGGCTCTTAATAAAAGCGTATTCTAATTAGGAGCATGCAATTTTTGTCAGTTTTTAAGATCATGTCCTATCAATTAGAATTAGGACCGGTAGATAAATTTTTTCAAACAAACCGAGCGTCTAAAGCAAAAAATGACAGTTTTAGGAAAACTATTGAGATTTTGCATGTTCTATAGGCTGGACTCCAAGAAGAAACCACATAAACATTTAAGTTAAAAGTTAAATAAAAATTACTTAATTAGAAACCAAAGAACTAATTCCTAAATTTCTCATATTACCCGGAAAGCATTTAGAAAATTAACCCGCAAAGTCTGAAGGAAAAATACAGAACTGTACCGGAAATGATACCACAGTTAAAGTAAGTTTATTTTTCAGTTGTCTAAATTGATTCAAACTAATTACGAGCAAGTGATGCATATGCATATTCCTCCGGCCCTACTCTTGAGCGAGTCGAGTTCGACTTCAATTGCAGGAAGGGATACAAACAAAATGAGGAATATGAGATTGGATTCACTGGACTGAGAACGAGGTCAAATGGATCATTAGTTCATAAATGTCAATACAAATGCAAGACATATGCAGAAATTAGTTGCAGCATTTACAGCTCACAGCAGCATCTTTTTACAAGTTTACTATTTCCAAACACATTCCTGCCATCCCATAACTTGTAAAATTCGAATAAGCATGAACTGATGCCATAATTATAACTTTCACAATTTTTCAATAAAACTTCTACTCTAGAATTAGTACAAATTCAAATTATCCAGAACCATGAGTCCCTAAACATGTTTTGAATACTTTTAGAAATAAATGGCTTTATTATGGCTTTAATGTTACTTTGATGCATCTTTTGGAAGAAGTTGAGATTTGAGTAGCAAGAGGACAAAAATGGGAAAAGTGGATGGAAAGAGCATCAAGGAAATACTCTTGAGCGGCCTTTACGAAGAGACAAGGAGAGGATCCATTCCATTTTTATAAAAACGCTGATTTTTAATCTTCTTTCTTGGGTTCTTGAACTGGTGTTGTGTGGTGGAGGAGGAGCATTAATTCCATTTAATTAAATCCAACCAATTAGTTCACTATTTGATCATCCCAAGTTGTAAGAAGACCCTGTGTCCTGGGTTGGATTTGATATTCTAGAGCGAGGACCCATCAACCTCCCTTTCAAATCATTGTCTGGCTGGCTGGCCACAGATAGCTACCAAAAAGACTGGGATCAAGGTCAAGAAGGGACAAGGACTCGAGGAAGGAAGACTGAGTGTTGAGGTGAGTTGGAGAGGTCACTGTAAAATCCATCATTTTTAACCACATCTCATACCACATTACATAACATATCATCATATTCCAGATTTGTTGGTGAATAGTGATTCAAAATATCAAGTTAGGGCTCTTTTTTCAATTCGCTTCCTTTCTCTCACCACCTTGTCACTTTTTCAGATTTATTGCTTAACATACATGTTGTGTGTTGGTAAGGGAACCTTAGAGAACCACGAACCACCTTCTAAACGTTTGTTACAGACGCAAGCATATCAAGCAATCGATCATTTGTGATTTCAGTTGAAATCCAAAGTTATCTCTACTTGTCACAGGCATAACTAGTGAAATCCAATTGAACACGAACCTAGAGGCACTTGGTTTTACTAAAAAATACCTACGAAGGAGTTCAATCCCCCATCCCATAAACATTAACCGTGATTCTTATTGCTTTTCAGCTTTTATACATAGATAACTTTTGGAGTTTTGATTTGGACAGAAAAAAGGAGGTGAGTATTATTCACTGTAATATTTAAATTTAACATTTCAAAAACACTCTGCCGAGAAATGTTCTCAATGAGTGTGTTTTTTTCCTCTTTCAAGTGATCAGTCTGGCAATGGCGTGTGCAACATTGAAACGAAGTTTGGAGCTGGATCCACTCTACACCCCACGTCCAACCAAACGCAGGAGATATTTTCCAAATCAGAGTTCAACTACTCCATCCCGACCTCGTCCAAGCCCATTTTCGGATGCTACTGCCCGACTCTCTCAGGAAACCATCTCCAAGAATATCAAGGAGGAGATGATTCGTCTTCAACATCGTCGACAGCTTCAATTTGGATGTACGTTTTTAGATAATCAAATTTCTATTATTTCGTTGTAGTACTGATAAGTGATGAGGTAACAATAATAATTCCTATTTGTTAATTTCTTATTCAGGTGAACCAGGGTCTTCAAGCCCTAGTGGCGACGACTTTGACTGCTCTGGATCCTCTCGATCTCAAATGGAGGTCAAAGACAAACCCCTTTTCACCTTCCTTCAAGTTGAGATGATTTGTGATCGGATGCTTCGTGAGCAGGAGAAAGAACTTCGAGAGATTTACGAGAAGGCATTGAATGCAAAATTGTCTGAGCAATACGACATGTTTGTCAAGTTTTCCAATGATCAGATTCACAAGCGTTTTGAAACAAACACTGAGCCTTCCTACCTGTCCTAATGTTGAGTTCATTACGTATGTCCTTGCTTGTGATTCTTTAAAATAATGAATGACAATTATTTTATTCTCTGCAATGTTTCGATTTACATTTTCATACAACATACATACAATTGTCCAAAATTTCAATAAACTAGATCATTAATTTGTGCTCATCGACAGACAATGATAGCTTATGGATGTGCCGTTAATGTAATGGCTCAGGCTGATATAATAATTACTAAAATAAAATCTAGGGGTCTTTGTAAGAGCAAGAGCGTTTAGTTAGTAGCAAGATAATTTAAGACGACATGATAGGTCAATTTCATGGTCCGTTTTGTACCCAAGTTTGTCATCGTACTTGTATTTTTATATATTGTGCATTGTAGTGCGACCTGCCTCCTCACCGTTCCTAATTTAAGATGTTGGTACACTGCAATACTGCAAATTGCAAGCATTTGACTGGTTTGCGTCAACGCTACTTTTTTTTATTTATTTAAGCCCCTAACAATACCTATGTAGTATCTTCATGCATATAATATTAACACGTTATAAAGTTTGTAAATTAATGAAGTTTTTGTAATATAAAGCGGATCCTTGTAGAAAAAAGTGGTTTATTATTATAATGATTTTATTATATTTGAGATTAGCAATGAGACCTCTTTCCCGATAACGTTAATTTCGAGAAATCATTAGAGATGTTAGATATGAGAAAGTACAACACATTTAATGAATTTTTTTATTTAGTTAATTTTGATTAACTCTGAAACTTTTAAGATGTAGAAGACGTCATTCTTGTTCGATTAATTTGGACCCCTGTTCAGGCGGTGGGCTCACTATCAGGGAGTAGCGAAGGGTCTTTGACCTTAGTCGACTGAATGTGTTGTCGAACACGATAGAATCTTGTTATTTTTTGAAAAAGGAACAACATAAATTTAAGTTCAACATTATGAAATATACGATTAGCATTTAGTTAGCATTCCCATAAATTATTTACAATTAATAAATTATTCCCATAAATCTTACAGTTTCCAACATGTCGACAAACAAGAGATCCAATTTGTCTCTTGGAGTGAGAGTCACATCTTTCCCATTTCCGTACTTCATTTCCATTTTGATTCAGGATGGCGAATCCAATGTCAAAGGTCACAGTCTCAAATTCCCATCTTTGTACCACAAACGAAAATGACAAAAATTAGTATGGCGTAAAAAAGATTTTTAGAACAAATAGTTTTCCAATTGCATCTTACTTTAAAATAGTATTGGTTGTCTCAATGTTAAGCATCAGAGACATTTTTTGACCCGCTCCAACAGTAACTTCAATAAGTTCAGAATTGGCAGAAGAGCTCAATCCATTTCCCCTCGTCTTCTTCGCCTCAATTTGAATTTCTTGCATGATTGCCATGACCTCTTCCTCTTGATCCTGAGCAGGATGAGGTTTCAAAGATCCAGAGAGAATCTAAATATATATCAAAGATTTTCATTTGACCTGTTTTTTGGGGTACGATTGACCGTAGCTCCAATATATATAGCACCTACCTCATCATAACTGTGATTGACCCCACCATATTTAGTTGGAAGGGTTGAGTTTGAAATGTGCTGGAGAAGGACTGATTTCCATTTTTCCTCATTGCAATTAAAAATTTGGATTTTTTGAAGGGTTCGAGCAGAGAGGAGAGGTTTTACGAGTGAAAATGCCATATGAAAGATCCCAGGGGCTAGTATTAAGTAAAGGTCATATATAGTCAGGTTGAAGGAGGTCATGATATATCCATGTGATTGATTTGAAACTTACCATTTACCACAAGGGCTTTGTACAGAGTCTCAGGGAAGTTGGACTCAAAGCGACGAAAAGTTTCCATAACGGTCTCAACAGCTTTGAGTTAGGTTGCAATAAAGGAAATTGGAAAAATGTTTATTTTGGAAATATTGGAAATGTAATGTGTTTATGCGTATGGTGCATACTTCTGGCTGATGTGAATTGTCGTGTGGTAAGACCCTTCATGTCCACAACAATGAGAAATTGAGAGGGCTCATTCTCTTTTCCAGAATATCGAAGTCCAGCCGTGAGCCTGACCAAAATCTGATCCACATATCGAATGTATGTCTCTCTTCCTCCAGACTCAATTGCAGTTCGAATATCCCAAATTCCAAGAGGAAGGACTCCAACTAATGTTTCCAATAGCAAAATTGACTTAGGACCTTAAAATCAAGGGGCCAAGAACTTTTGACCCTAAGTTGTTCTCCGAATCCTTACCTGGTCGTCCTTCCATGTCTTGCCCAGTGATCTCAAAAGGATAGACCCAAGGGAACGACTCAGGTGGCGTCCAATCCAGGATCCCTTTAATTCCATTTGCCTCAAACCAATGAAGGGACTATTAAAAGTGTTTGGAAAATTTTGATTTTTAATGGGATACATTTAACATTGTTTTGGAAATCTTATTATTTTTGTACCTTTCGCAACATTTCCTCAGCCTTCTTCGAATCATTGTCTCTCGCTAAAGTGGTTGGGATTAATTAATCGATTTACTTATGAATAGTTTTGAACAGCTTTTCTAAAAAAAAATCTTAATGTTTAAAGGTCATGAACTGAACAAACCTCGGATCCATCTTAGGAAGAATAAATCCTGATTCTCATCTTTCGAAAATGTGATGTCGTTCAAGGACGCTCGAAACTGTAATGACAAATCGAGAAATACATGAGGCAACTAATCGTGTATCGAGAAATAAACGTGTTTGTAAACTTTCCAAGTTTTTCTAAATTTGTTAACACTGATATTTTACCTTGGCCAGAAGCTCAAACTCTTTTTTAGTAATGGTGCTAGACATTTTAAACCGTTTTCTGCTACAAAAGCTTTAAGTTCAAAGTTGATCTTTAAAGTTCGCTTTTAAATTTTGATTAAGGACTTCGGACCCTTCCTTGTGTCAAGAACGAAGTCTAAACCTAAAATGGGTCTGTGGGTTAAGATTCAGTGAAATTGGAAACTCTCAAAAAATGTTTAAATGGCTACCAAACTTAAAGGTTCTCCCTTTTGTTCCATTTGAGGTCCAATGTCCAATGCAACAGGTGTGATTTTGATTTCCCTATTCCTCCATTTATTTTTGGAACCAGAGAAATTGGAAAGTTTTAACCTGTGGATTGACCTAGACCTACATTCCATTCCTTATATACCCTACCCTACCTACCTTTAAGGGCTGAATTACTAAAAGAGATCTCAACCTCGCCGACAAACCTTGTAAAAGAAACATGGAAAAAATCAACAATCAATTTCGGAAATAAAATTTTATCTTTCTTATTTTTTCTTCTTTCTCACCCTATAAAGTTAAATTCAAATGTAATAAATATTATAAATTAGCTATGCTAATAACACAGGTGTAACAAATTAGCCAATCACACAAATTAATTATGTTTCTTACAAAACTCAAAACCCAGACTCCGGTTGTAAAGCAACTTTTAACTTAAGTAAACTTCAATCATTCTCATCCTGTACTGTACGAATCTCTCACTCAACCATTAAAGATTTGACCCCTATGAGATAATAATTTCAGTCACTCTTTTTCTTTAACTTAAACTAATACTAGGGAATTTAAGGTTAATGGTTAAGCTTATAGTTCATCCTTGTCACTGGCTGTGTCCTCGTCTCCTGCGGGTGGTGGTGGAGCCCCACCGGATTGTTGGTACAACTTAGCAATGATGGGTTGAACAACATCTTCTAGAGACTTCTTCTGTTTCTTGTACTCTCCAGCATCAACATCTTGATTGGCATCTAACCATTTAATTGAAGACTCAAGCTCGGACTCAATTGTTGTCTTGTCATCTTCACTCAATTTGGAACCCAGTTTCTCCTTATCCGCAATCTGGTTCTTGAGATTGTAAATGTAGGATTCTAACTCATTTCGAGCCTCAACCTTGTCCTTTGTCTTCTTATCCTCCTCGGCGAATCTTTCAGAGTCCTGGAAAGAGAAAAATTATTTTGATAATGTAAATTGTAAATGCAATCCAGGTTTTAATCGAAAATATGTTTGGGAATGGCAATGAATTTTACCTTGATCATCCTCTCAATATCCTCAGGGGTGAGACGATTCTGATCATTTGTAATTGTGATCTTCTCCTTGTTTCCAGTACCCTTGTCCTCCGCACTGACCTGGAGGATTCCATTGGCATCAATCTCAAAAGTGACTTCAATCTGTGGAACTCCTCGGGGTGAGGGTGGGATTCCATTCAAGTCGAATTTTCCTAAGAGATGGTTGTCCTTGGTCATGGGCCTTTCTCCCTCATAGACTTGGATTGTGACAGTAGCTTGGTTGTCTGAAGCTGTTGAGAAAATCTGAGACTTTTTGGTTGGGATGACAGTGTTCCTTGTGATGAGTTTAGTCATGACTCCTCCAACAGTCTCAATTCCGAGGGTCAAAGGATTGACGTCCAAGAGGACCAAATCTCCTGTATCCTGTTCTCCAGAAAGGACTCCGGCTTGGACGGCTGCTCCATAAGCAACAGCTTCATCTGTAAACAAAGAAAAGGAATTAGAGCTTTACCTAAATTGAACTTTTTTGAAAAGTAAACACTGTTTTACTACAAAAAATTATACTAACCAGGATTGATTCCTCGAGATGGTTCCTTCCCGTCAAAGAATTCCTTAACCAATTGTTGGATCTTTGGAATCCTAGTTGAACCTCCAACCAAAACAATTTCGTCAATGTCCTTCTTCTTCATATCTGCATCCTCAAGGACCTTTGCAACTGGTTTCATTGTTGACTTGAAAAGGTCGAGATTTAACTCTTCAAACTTGGCTCTTGTGAGAGTCTCAGAAAAGTCATCTCCATCAAAGAAGGACTCAATCTCAATCCTGGTACTGTGGAGTGAGGACAAACTCCTCTTGGCCTTCTCAACCTCTCGTCGGAGTTTTTGAACAGCTCGGTTGTCGGAACGAATGTCCTTCCCCTTTTTCTTCTTGTACAGCTTGATGAAGTAGTCCATGACTCGTTGATCAAAGTCCTCACCTCCCAAATGAGTGTCACCATTGGTGGCAATGACCTCAAAGACCCCATTGTCAATAGTCAAAAGACTGACATCAAAAGTACCACCACCAAGATCAAATACAAGAATATTCTTCTCTCCGTCCTTCTTATCCAGACCATAGGCAATAGCAGCAGCAGTTGGCTCGTTGATGATTCGCATGATGTTAAGACCAGCAATTGTTCCAGCATCCTTTGTGGCTTGACGTTGGGCATCATTAAAGTAAGCTGGTACAGTTACAACAGCGTGGGTCACCTTAGTAGACAAGTATGCTTCTGCAATTTCCTTCATCTTTGTCAAAACCATAGCTGAAATTTCCTCTGGAGTAAAAACTTTTGTGCTTGTAGATGAGACTTGGACCTGAAGGTAAATTGTAAGGAGGATTGGCATTAGATATCTAAAATGACAAATGAAATTCGTCTAGATACTGTAATTCTTTACAAATCATTATCCTTACCTGAATGTGAGGTTTGGAGTTCTTTTCAATGATTTTGAATGGCAACAATTTGATGTCATTTTGAACATTTTGATCTGACCAATCCCGACCAATGAGTCGTTTGGCATCGAAAACAGTGTTTTCCGGATTTGTCGTCAGTTGGTTCTTTGCCGCATCTCCAATCAATCGTTCACCTTCAGCAGTGAATGCAACATATGATGGTGTGATTCGGTTACCCTGATCGTTGGCAATGATTTCGACTCGTCCATTTTTGAATACTCCAACGCTATAAAAGTAAAAAAGAAATTAATATTAGTCTATATATTGTGGTTGTGGGTCAAAAATTAACTTGAATAAAATGAAGACAGGGGTATGTTTAATTTTAACATACCAAGAATAAGTTGTCCCAAGATCAATGCCAATGACTGTTCCAACCTCTGCTTTTGAGTCGTCCTTCCCAGTCTTACCACTAATAGTTGTGGAAAGGGCAAGGAGTAATGATATCACCAGTGGTTTCTGGAAAGCCATTCTCTATCTTATCTCTGCTCACAGTCTTCAAATGTTACTCTGTAGAACAAAAGAAAATTAACGAATTGATTAATGATTAGCTGACTGATAATCGATCGATCCCTAATTTGACCTGCATAATAATGACCTCAGACTTGACCCGTAAATGACCTTTTTCAGCTCTTCGCTTTTTACAATAAAAACTTAAACCCACACAAGAAAAACTGAGTCTTTATCTCATATAATGTGTCACTGATTTTTAATTGAAACATGAAAACGGGGTCAAGTCAAACCTCAAGAAGTGCTTTGACCTCTACCAATTCATACCTCAATTCCCGTTAAAGTAATTGAATCAAATCAAAATGAATATAATTATTAAGGAAACTTACATTTTGTCTCTCCTTCTTCCTGGAAGTATTGGAAACCTCTTCTTTCCTGACTTGACCGGGTCACCCTTACCGGTAGAGTACCAAGTAATAAGTTGCAGACCAAACTTGAACTTTTTAGTTTCAAACAATTGAAAATCCAAAATGTCAATGCACACTTTCCTTATGTTTTGTCTTTTGAACAAAAATTGGACGTGGAATTGGGAAAATGAAGGTTTGACCTCAAGAGAGTTCAAAGTTGTTTCAGGTCCAAGTGATAAGTGAATGAGTGATCAGTGATCCTCCTCCTCTCCTTCCTTTTAAGTGAGCTAAGCCGACGTGGACTCTGGGATGAGATTGACGTGGAGGATTGGGATTACTTCCACAGACATCTACATAGAACACAATAGAATACTCATAACACATCACTCTTTGGTTCATAATAGTGTTGGAATGGAGAGAATGTGAGTTGAGGCCACGAGTACACCCCTCATTGGTCCAAATGGAGGAGAATGGGTGGAGTCACTGGCTAATAGTGAATGAGAAACAGAAGAGGGTTATGCTGTGCTCACCACTATCACACGAATACAGTACATATATGTATGTGTCCCAAGAAGAAAAGAATTGTGAAAATTTTGAAAACTTGTTTTTTGGAAAAAGTTTTTTAAAAAAGATGTTGATTTAAAGGATTTGAGATATTTGTAAGTGTGTATTAGTTCAGTTGGATGATAATGGAATTAAGATATGTTTATGTATGCTTGCGGATGCTGAGCTTGGGTGTTTGAGAGACATGTGGACAACCTTTTTTGGAATTTTGGAAATTAGACAAGTTTTCAATTTTGAACTAAATAACATTCATGATTTCTTAACCAAATTATTGAACAGTATGGCCCCCTACTCTGAATGAGTATTTCCTATTTCGTTGTTTTATATTTTAGGGGTTAATAAAGAAAGTCTTTTCTTTTAGACTTTGGGGCACGCTGAGATTGGAAGTGGTTGGTTTTGGAATCTTTAGAAAGTTTGTTACGGATTAGAAATTCAGTCTTTAAGATTATAAAGATTTCTATTCTTTCATTTTTGATTTTGGGGTTGTATTTGTGTCATTAGTTTATTGAATTACTTTTGCCACGTGTTACTAGCTGTGGGAGGAGGAACATGAATGAGATCCTATTTGATGAAATTGACATTTAAGATTGACCTAGTTAACTTAGGAAGAACTTTAACTAACAAATCAAATACACGTCACCCAAAACAATACTTCAAAAAAACCTAAAACAATTTTGGATTTGAATGTTGGTTTTTGGAATTTTGGATTCTTTTTGCAATTTGTATTTTCTGAAGTAATCTCACATATAAAATCGGATTGCTGATGTTCTTAATCAATCAAGCACGAGGTTAGGAAAAACCTGATTCAGATTCAGATTCAGATTTCAGATTCAGATTTATTCAACTGTCAGCAATTTTCACATACAAAAAGTTTGTGTTCTCTAAGCCATTGCGACAGACTACTCACTACAGTAAATTATTATAAATATAGAAATAAGTTATAACCATAAGTTCATTTG
>JAQIYE010000535.1:0-12020 GCA_034699765.1 Xenyllodes armatus
GTTCAATTTTGACCTGACCTTTGACCTGTACTGACCTCCAATCAATTGGGTCATCGTGTGTTCATCCATTGTCGTAACCAATGAGTCAAATATTCCTGGGTCAAACATAATATCATTTGGACTTGAACTTAAAATTAATTTTGGTTTTTGTTTTAACTCAATTTATATACGGTCTAATAAGAATGCCACGTGGGTCAGGTCAAGGTCAAGGTGATCGTAAGGAGAGTCCAGACATTATGGAACTTAAAGTTTGGGGACCAGGATGGGGCCTACCCTCAATTGAACCGGAATCTATTCGAGCAATGGTAAGTCAAAGTGAAGTTAAATTAAATTTTTAAAAGAAGTTACTGATGGGTTAGTTCAAGCCAAACAAAGCCACCACACCACAATTACTAAAGCAATTAATATTTTCTGTCGTTACAGGCTATAACAAGATTTGCTGGTGCTCCTGTTCGGATTATTGAATGTGAGAATCCATGGAATTCACCAACAGGGATGTTCCCAGTTTTCAAGCATGACTTAAAACTTTTGTGTAATGGTCCAGATGAGATTGCAAGTTATTTACGACAGAAGGTACATTAAACACTATTCAGTTTGTTATTTCTTTACTTCCTTTTAATATCAATTCATATCGTCAAGAACAAGAACCCAGGTTAAAGTAAGGTTTATACCGGGTGGGTAACTTTTACTCACTTACGCTCTTTTACCCACTTTGTCAGGGTGGGTAACTTTTACCCACTTACCACAGAAATAAAAAATGACCTCACCTATTTGAAGTCACAGGAGGGTAACAGGTCACTCGATCGGTCTGGTTTGGTAAGATGACTAGGTCGGGTTAAGGCCACGACGAAGTCGTGAATTGCCTTAACCCGACTTAAATTGAATTTGCGATTCTGTCTGTAATTTCCAGAACTACAATTGTGATTACGGGCTCACGTCCCAACAGTCTGCTGAAATTGTAGCATATTCCAAGTTTATAGAGGAATCCCTACATCCTGCACTTCAGTACTTTAGGTACAATATTATTAGGATTATTCGGTATTCATCCATAAATGTAAATTCTTTTTAAACTATTCATTGTTCTTTACTTAATTTTTCTGTGTTTGACAGTTGGGTTCATAGAAATAATTTTTCTGAAGTTATTCGACCATGTTTTGGACGAAGGCTCCCATGGATTTACAAGATGTGGTACCCAGAGCGTTATTTTCGAAACCCGGCCTTGTCACTCATTTCAACACTTTATCCGGATTCTGACGATCATCCCGAGTTTGCAGAGCCGTACATTCTCAAGAAGGCTCAAGAATGTGTAACTCTTCTTGCAGACAAGTTGGGAACCTCGGATTTTTTCATGTCACCGAATTCCCCAACAAGTTTGGATGCAGTTGTTTTCTCCTACTTGGCCCCGTTCCTTAAAATTCCATTTCAACAATGTCCTGTGAAGGATATGATTCAGTCTACTCCTAATCTTGAGAGATATGTTGCTCGAATCATCCTTCGATATTTCTCGTCATCTAGTGGTAAAATTAAACCTCAAGAGAAATTGCATCCATATAATTGATACATAAAACTTGTCATTTGTAAATTACATTATTTGTTAATTTGATGATTCTATTTTTAGATCCTTCCAGCTCAGGTGATACAGGTAGGACCAGCTTTGGTGTAGATGGACGTCCAAAAAAGACAAGGAAACCAAGGAGTTCCACTTCCACTAGCTTGTCTTCTGAAGAAGAACTGTACCCTTGGAGTCAAAAATTTTTAGCAGTTTTAGTTGCGTCAAGCGCCATGCTTGCCTTCGCATATAGGAATGGAATGGTTCGACTCCCAAGAGAAAATAAACTCAGAGATGGGACTCGACAAGTTGAGGAACCAGCAGAATTGGAGGAAGACAATGAGAATTTAATATGGGAGTAGAATTCAGCTCAATCAAAATCAAAGGATTTATTTTAGAATTTGATTTCAAATGACTATTAAGCATGAATGTGAGGAACTGAAACTGAGGATCCAAATGAAATGAATCGATTCTTATCACCAGCAATTAGCAATCTTATGAAAATATTTTAAAAATAAATTACCTTTTACATTCTATTCTACTATTATGTACCCAATGAAATATATTAAATGTTGCTGGAATTTAATTTATCAATCTTTCATACCAAATATTTTATTGTTATACCGAATAGTTTCTTCTAGACTTTCATTTTTCATCGGATTATAGTTTTTGTTTTGGTGAAAGTTGGGAACACAGAGAACAACTTTCTATTCATGAGAGTGAAAGTTGCGAAGGTTTTTTTTTGTACGGTTTCATTCTATTCATCAGTCCAGTCCTTTGTTTTGATCAAAGACTGCTTGCTCACTCTTCTGTTCAAAATCATAAGTTATTGGCCGGAAGGACCATTTTTTGTACTCAATTCTTATCTATCATTATCATCAACAGGTAATAGAAAATAGAATGAATCATGAATTGAAATCACGTTTTTTTATCGTTCCTCTCCTCTCTCATACAAAATGCAAAGGACCTTGGATTTTGGGGATTTTTTCTGGGTCCTTCCAAACGATTTAAGTCCTTCGTCCTGGCCCATATCATATTTCACTTGCTGGAGTGGACATATAGAAATTCTTCAAAAATTCAGGACGCTTCAGTTCAGGTTCAGAGATTCAGTGGAGTAGAGTCAGGGAGAGAGAGAGAGAGCAAAATAATTTCAAGAAAATTAAAGTTTTTAATTTTTGAAGTTAGAAATTTCTTAGAAAGAAGATGTTTCGTTGTAGAACAAAGTAAGAACTACGGTTGACCTTTGACCTATTTCTGTAGTTTCACTGGCAGTAACAGAGAGCCAACAGTGCAGTCTCTGCCTCTGACATAATAAACACTTCTACAGAAGCTACTCCTCCTGGCTGGCTGGATACAACCTAGGTTCTAATTCCAAATCGATTTCCCATTTTGAAGGTCAAAGGTGAAAGTGAAAAGGTAAGTTTTATTTAAATTCTTAATAGTGAACAGAGTCAAGAATCGTTCACCCTACTATAGTGTGTAACTTTCATTTACTTTAATTCTGTATTCATATTCTAGAGAAACACCAGTGCCCAGACCAGCCTCTGATCATCAGAAGGATTTTGACTTGACCCCTGACATTCTCACGATTGATTGATGAACAATCGATTCACAATGACAGCACCGTCACCAAATCAAAGAGGGAACTCCAACAACGCCGCCCATCCTCGTCAAAATGGATTAATCGCCAATGGAAATCAACGGGAGTATTTTACCCCAATCTCTGAAGTTCTTAATAAGACGTTGACTGCTCATATACAAACAATTCCACTGGTACGAGGATTGAATCCAAACCGTGTTCAATGTAACAAACTACTCCCCTGTGGACACAAGTGTCAGGATATGAACTACTCCGAAACTGTTAAACATATCTGTGGGATGTGTAGAGATGTCAAAGAGTTGCTTCGTGATTGTGGACACAAGGTAAGTGTGAGGGTAATTAAAAGCATTAAGTTCTAAGGTACTAGTAGATTGCGATCGCGTGACCTGACTCATTGAAATCGAATACAGTAATAAACTATAACTCAAGATTACGTTTTTGTTCTTATTTAATATAAATGCATCGTTTTTCCTTGTTTATTCTTTGTGAAGCAACTCGCTTTCTGTGGACGGGCTTGTCCAGCGACGAAGTGCTACAAGGCGTGTATGAGACAATTGGAATGTGGCCATAGTTGCCGCAAGACATACTGTTTCGAGCCCTGCACTGAACTCTGTATGGACTATACTTGTAGATTGGCAAGGGAGATAGTGAAGGTAAGGGCTTTGTTTGAATTATATTAAAGAATATTAAAGAAGCACCAGCATCTTTTTTAAAGGTTGGCTGTGCTTACATATTTACGTTAAACTACAGAATAATTATTATTTTTACATATTACACGGAAACGTGCCTGCAGACACATTCCGAT
Source organism: Xenyllodes armatus (assembly GCA_034699765.1). Classification (NCBI taxonomy): domain Eukaryota; kingdom Metazoa; phylum Arthropoda; class Collembola; order Poduromorpha; family Odontellidae; genus Xenyllodes; species Xenyllodes armatus. Next base: position 3,955 of record JAQIYE010000535.1, read on the forward strand.
CCTGGCCCTGCTGCTGGCGAAAATACAAATGTGTTCATTGACGAAGATTGGGAATAAGGAAATTTGGAGTACTTTGAAGAAAGCCATGTCATGTCCGGATGACTTAAGGATGTTGTACTGTTTTTAGGTAAATGAGACATGTAGACTAGTTTTTTCATTTTGGATTCGAATTCAAAACATTTTGCGATAATCATATAAGATTGGCATTTCTTCATGCCCTCTGCCTTCATTCGCAAGATCGCAAGCCTCTTTCTAATTATAAGAAATTTTCTTTCATCATTAAGGACGTGGTGCCTCCTTACTATTTCCATTGTAGTTAAGAAATTAGAATTAAGAATTAACCAGAGCAGAGATGTACGTATTCTCATAAGTACATATACAAAAAAGATGTTAATTTTTGTAGTTGTGTTGTTCTAATAGTTTTGTAGGCAAAGGCACATCACCTATTTTGTACTCGTTTGAAGTGTCGCATTATTTCAATTAATTAATAAAAAATGTGTATCAGTTACAGATATTCACAATTCCTTTTCCCGTCGTTTCGGAGTCAGAATTAATGGTTTCCTTCATCATTGCGAGTAATTAAATATGTATGTCGAGTCAGTCGAATGGGAAAAACTCATACAGTCAATCCAATTTTACATTTTATACTGGAGAGTAAATTCATGTTTCCATAAATAGATGTTTGAAGCATTTATTCATCCATTGTTGCTGCTTCCATATGTCGAGTCATCAATTCATCGTCATCATCATAGACAAAAATAATTTAATTACTTCGAAGTGAACATTTTCTCTTCTCGAGCACTCGAGGATTAGGAATGCTCCGAGAGGAGAGATCAAGGTCAGTGGTAAAAATCACATATCAAGTGTAGCAAAATTCGACATATAGGTATATCCCATTGATTCTTCCAACTAAATGAAACTTAAGTTTTAAAACAATTTTTGGGATTGGATTTCTCGAACTGGAAAATTAAAAGTAAAGGGTGCTCCATCGTCCATCCCATCCATATGTATGTATATAAGATAATACATGTTTGTCTTTCGTATGTGATTTTCATTTTCTAATTCATTTTCTGTGTCAGGTGTACCCGACCGTACGTCGAAGTATTAGGATTAGGATTCTCGATTCCCGTACTCTCCCGATTCCAATAATATTGATGAGTGGTCATCAACTGAAAATCAGAAAAGAACAGTGATTTAGCTTTTAGTTTGGTGACAAAAACTAAAGCATAATTAAGTAGTAATAAGGCTTAGTAGTTAAAGCCAGTTTTAAGAATTTACTTACAAATTAACCCTGAATCATTACTGGCGAGTTTAATCAATAGCATTTCTAAAAATCCATCTACCTACCTATTTAACCAATCAGAATTTGTAAAAATTGACAATGGTCTTTGTCTTTATTGCACCCATCCTGCCTTAAAGCCTATAAAAGCTTGGCGTTTCATTTGAGATCTTATAATCTTATTGCTTCAGGACACAAAAAAGGAAATGTATTCAGACGAGGGATTACATTAGTTGCGTGTTTGTTTGTTGTGATTGGGACCCGATATTCTATTCTGATACTTTTTCCAACATGATTCCAAATCGAATTCGAATTCTTTTTTCCCTATTAATGAATACTTGTGGTGATTTATGAAAAAGCAGATTAAATGATTTTGCCTTGGCCTCTTTTCAATCTGCCATCATAATGCCTGTCGCCTGTGCCCTGCTCAGGTCTAGGGAAAGGAAAGGCGTCTGTCAATTGAACCAATCTAATCTAACTCTAACTTAACATGTTTCTATCCTTCCGGTTCATTTCATATTCGCGTCTTTGCAGGATAAACTATTTCAGTGCAGATGTTACGCTGGATTCTTAATTATTCCTTGCAAAAATCCTTTACTCTGCTTTTGGATATTTATCTGTTGCATTTAAAAATGATATTTAAGAAAAACTACAACGCCTTTCCTCACGGTAAAATTTTGAAAAGGTCGGTCCTTCGATTAAAATATATATAGAACGTAGATGAACTAAAATAATTTTGCACTCTCGGTTCTTTGAAATTCCTTCCGTTCCATTCTCATTCTATGTGAATGTGATTAATAGTTAAATTTTTAAATATTCAAAATTCAAAACTTAACAGCTAAATATAAACATAAGCAAGAACATGAAAATGTTCCATTATAATTTTTTATAAATTATAATTATATAATCCAGAGTTCATATATTTATGATCAGTTATGTAATAAATGCTCATTTCGCTCGACTGTCAAAAGACGAAACTGAATGAAGCTAAAAAATGTAGTAACAATAATCAAATGCATATAGTTGCTAGCATCTAATTTGACGGTGGAATAATTAGAATATTTCGTCTGGAAAAGAAAAATTGTGCCAACTGAAGGAAAAAAGCACAAATAAATAGGTAATTACAAAAGGTTCCTATTTTGGGCTTAGTTTATCATTTCATCCAGTGCTGAGGCCGAGCATTAAGAAGCCCACAGGTTACAGTTACAGGAACATGGTGACTGCTCATTTCCAGTTAGACACATGTTGGAGTTGGGGGGGGGGAAGTACTTTGTACATGCACTTCACACTGTTTAGGAAGTAAAGGAAAAACAACTGGAACTAATCACTGTCTGAGTTGAGAACATTAGGAGTTCTACGTTTGATTGTTTTCAACTTTTTAGGTCTAGGTAGGTCATCTTCCTCCTCACTAGAACCTGAACTTTCATCCTTTCTCGGTGCCCTTATATGGCCACTTCTAGTTCGAGAAAGTTGTGAAGAGGACACGCCACTTCCACTTGAGGACACTACACTTGAAGAAGTGAAAGTTTGACTCGAGTTAGGGGAAAGGGGTAACTTTTTAGTTGTTCCTCCTCTTTTGAGGCTGCTCCGATATTCCTTTGCATCCGGTTCTTCAGCTGCAAGAGACAATAAGTCTTTGTACTTGATCCTCTGTGTTTCCGTTACCCAGCTTTGAACCTATGTAAAAACAATGAAAATTGAGTTCATGGAAGAAATCGTGCTGACTTATTAACTCAGAATGAAGGTTCATGAAAATGACAAACTTGGAGGAGTGCAGCCTGCATAATATCTTTGGTAAAAATGCCCTCTTCCGTTATAGCTCTCAGTTGATCCAGGTATGAAAGGACATTTTCAACCGTTGGAGTAGGGGGACCAGCTGGACTAGATGTACCTCTACTTCCTGTTGGGCCTCTCTTCCGTTTGACTGGAGAGCCCGAAGCTCTAAAAAGGTTTTAATTTGTGAAACGTTAGATAAGCTTGTTTTTACTTCAGGTAGAGTTTACAATTTGCATTACATTTAGTACTCACTTACCTAACTAACACGGCTGCAATTACTTCTGACATCTCTTCTGTGTAAGCTCTTGACCACTCTACCAAAAGTGATATCACAAATGGGTCCATGGATGATGGCTTACGGCACAATAGGGAACCAACAATATCTTGGTTAGGCCTACAAAAAATAACAATAACATTAAAACATGCTGGCGATTAATAGCATATAAAAACCTGTCAGTTGTATATTTTCTCAGCATACTTTTGTTTCTTTAAAATAAGAAACATAGCATTCACGGCTTCAGGATTATTTCTTGAGTCTAACTGAGACAATAGGGGTAGAAACGTGTCAACAGAAAGCCTGTGAGCCTCCACAAGAGTCCAAACACAATGTTGTTCCCAACTCTGCCACTCTAAAGTTCGAGCTAAGTATATAAAATATTAGAAACAATGAGTGGCCTATAAAGCTCCTAAGTCTTAATTTTGGTAGTTGTAGTTTTGCTGATTTAAAATTCCAAATGTAGAGTCACTTACTTAAAACCGATACAACAGATTCTTCCTCAAATAAAGTTATATCATCCAGTGTTGCTTTACAAGTAAATGTGAATAGCTCTGAGGCACCGAAAGATGATATGAAAGTGTGTAAAATGTCTGTGCATCCAATTGTTTCTGCATTATACCTAATTCATCAATGGAAAAAATAGTTAGGTTAGGCCAGTCACATTTCATTACCTTGAAACGTCGCGTGTCGCGACACATTAATAAATGTTTTCAGGCTCCCGAAATTGTTAGAAAAAATTAAAACACAAAATTACCAATTGTACATGATCGAACCCACATAAGGAACCGCCCTGTATTCGCTCATTGCACAGCGCTTTAGATCCTGAATCAATTGTGCGTCAATCTGAAAATGTTAAACTCAAGTTTGGTCAAAACGCTCAAATGTGATGCTCGGAGTTTTCGGTTTATCATACACGCAAACAAAGACAAACTGACAAACCTTAAGATTCCTGTAATGTGCTAGATTCTTGTACAAAGCCCTTCCACATTCCGTAAACCTTGAATTATTTTGCTTTATTGACTCAGCCCTGTAATAAAAAGATAAAACGTTTGAAGCAGAAATTCAACTTAAACTATAAATTAGCATTAAAATCATTTGAATTGCGAGATGTGAACGAATGTATTACATTTGATAGAGGATAACGAGGATTTTGTATGCAGAGTTGGGCTTTGCTGCCACAAACTCTGCGAGAACTCTCATATAATTCTTCGTTTGAGTCGACTTATCAGAGGGGCGAAGCTGCATTTGACGATCTAATATTTCATTCAAAGGTGAAACCTCTACCTCGTCTCTGTAAAGCATTAAATCGAATGAACCAATTAATTTTGTCAAATATTTTTTACATTTTATATTTCAATGTAATTAATAAATACACTGATCATATATATTCATATCCAACAATGTAATTGCAGTGACTTACATCACAGATTCATTTCGCAAACAGGGATTTCTCAAATCAGTCCGATACACAAACAGAAGACATTTTGATACATTTTCTAGGACATCTTTTTCAAGTGAGCTGTCAGACAACTCGTCTAGTATGTCCCCAAGTTGATCAGCCCTTTAAAACCATGATTTATAAGTAATCAAGTAATTAGGTAAAAGTAAGGATAATTTTAACCCTTAATCTCTTTCTTAATTTACTTTTGTTTGAATGACGTTACCTTCCATTAGACTTTTTATTATCAAGAAGAATTTCCAAAGGAAGTCGAAGACTTGAAGGCAAACGTTGGGCCAATTCAAACATTTTGACTCTTTCTTCCTCGTCTACATTGCTCTCATTTATTGGGCTATTCCGAAGATGTACTCCACCTAGGTTAACTGAAAAAAGCATGGTGCATATTGAAAAATTAGGATACACAATGCAACCAAATTTTAACATCTCATTCAAGAATAGTTTGGTACTGACACTTTGGAATAACAGTGTTATCTTCACTTGAATCCTCGTCATCCTCATCACTGAAGCCGGATTCGATAGCTGAAAACGTCATTGAGTTTGAGGGATCACCAGTTTCCAGGTCACTAGGGTAAAGCTTAAAACTAGAGGCTGTGGATGAGGAAAGACTGGAACTACTACTGGCATTGACACCCGAAACAAGTGGGCCCGTGGAACCCTGAGAAACTCCTATCACGTTGGTAGGAAGGGTCAAGAATGAGGATGAGGATGAAGAGTTCGAGTTGAGTTGGTTTTGGTTATTACTATTAATTGAATTGTTGGGATAAGGGTAAGGTAATGAGGAAGATCCAGTGGTGTAGGGAACTGGAGAATTATTAATTGGGTCTGAATGATGGTTATCGATTGCAGCAAAGGCCGAATTGCCTGTAGCTGGACCAGAGTCAATAACATTTGTACGACCTAAGAGAACTGCTAAATGTTCTTGGATAGCAGCTCTGAGGTCTGGCTCCAACTTTGGATTTTCTAAAAGAGGTTCTAGGGACGGCAGTACTTTCTTTTCTAAGATTGTTCTAAGGGCTGCTCCAACTCCATTCTTAATTCGTTCTATTGCTGAGGGCCAGAACTCGTAGATCAGCTTTAAAAAACAAAAATTAAAACGGTTAACTTTTTTTTAAAGAAAAATACAAATCCTGATTAAGGATCTTAGATCTTTGGCATTTGGAATTCTGACTTACTCTAATTAGGAAATCCAAAAGCGTAGCTGTAATTGCTAGATGAGGTTTCAGGCTGTGGTACATTACTAGAATTCCAGGTTCTGTTTGTAAGAAACATTCAAGAAAGGAGCATAAATTAGATTTTGGAAAATCAAATCCTCGCCTCGTGTAAATACTTTGAATCAAAATCTCTTCATACCAATGTTCATTATGTTGTCCTTCAATGGGTCAAACAACAGCCAGTCAAAAAACAGTGCCAGTTTGGCATGGGCCGCGGCAACAGGATGAGTACAGGTTGTTAAAAGCCAACCGATGACTGCCCAACGAGGTAAAATGTCTGAGCACAGGATCTCATTCGGGGGATGAATTACTCCTACGATAAATCGTATAATATCCGCCCGAAGGGATTGAGACTCCGGAGTTGAAAAATACTACAGATAGAGGAAGTAAAATGCGATCAGTTTTCAACTGAAATAACAAATAACTTGTGTTTATTTTTCAGTGTAACAGTGAGTACCAGTGAGTACCAGTGAGTAGGTATTTACCTGACGTTGGAACCAGTCTTGGTACCGCTTTTGTAAACCAAATCTTACATGATTCGTAAGAAAAATAATTTTTTTCTCCATTTCCGGAGTCAGTCTTGATATAAGATACTTTCTAGAGGTACGAATATTAAGAAGTTGCGATATCCCAGTAAGATGCGGGGACAAAGACTTCGGATTCAATGAAATATCCTTCCATAATACTTCAAACTCTGGAATTCTGGACACGGATTGAAGTAAGCGTAGGAAATCTCTTCCAAACCCAAGCTGGTGGTTCAAACATACAGTTGTGAAGTGTTCACGAATTAAGCTGATGGTAAAATTGACCTATTTAAAAATAATCGGGAAACCATGTTATAAAAATCCCCATCCACGACATGTTGGTTAAACTTTAAGCTAAAGATCAAAGTTAAACAATTTTAATTACCTCCTTTTGTTTCAAATTGGCCAAATGTGGGCTTGTGTGATCCTCAAGGATTCTTAAATAAGTGTAAATGGCCCCTGAGATTAAAAGTGGATGTTTATCCACCCATGACCGGTTTTCTATGAAAGTGTCCAACATACTCTCGGCAAGCCAACAGTTTCTTCCAGAAATGTCACCTCCTGCAATTTGACGCATCATATTCCAACAAAGATTGTCTGCGCTCGCCACACCTTTCTGGACCATTTCTCTGTTATAAAATTTTCAAAAATTTAAATTAATAAAAATATCTCTCAGCACAGAATTTAATTTATTAATGATTCATTTCCTTTCTTTAAAATATCTGAGGAATTCTAACCTGATGATCCAGACCAGCTGGTTCCTTGCAACATCACCGAGCTTTTGGTATTTCTCTAAAATGATCGTATTCAGTAACTCGCTAACAACACCGAGGCTGTCGCGACTTATGTAGCTTAATTCTCTGAAGCACTGTGAAAAAATAAAACTAATTAATTAGTACTTTATTAGAAATTTCACGAACCCAGCATTCCTCTCGCATTACCCCTACACCATCAAATGTGTCTAACTTAACTCAAGTCAATATTTGAGTGGAAATAAAAATGGAGTGTAATTAAGTTAGGTGTTTGAGAATGTTTTATAGTTAACCTTTAACCCATTTCGGTTTCCCTTTAAATATGAATATGATAATCAAAAACAAAAGGCTAGAAGATTTTGATCAAGATGAATTGAAAGGTTGTCTACTATACTATTTGAGGTCATATTTGCTCGAAACAATTTTACTAACTAGAGATACACCTCCGAAAGAATGAGATTATGAATGTGGAGTGAAAGGTGCCTATCATGTAAGAGACATCATTAATAATAATTAGCGTAGAATTTTAGCCAAAATAATTAAAGAAATTGACATACTCTTGGTGCTTGGTCTTTGTCCACAAGAATTATTCCAAGAAGTCCTACACATATCTCATCATGCATTTTCTGTTCTCGGCATGAGGCTGATGATAGGGCATCAAATCCATCTCGATCCGATAGGGTTCCAATGATTTTGCTCACTGTTCCACGGGCTCTTTCCAGTTTCTAAAACAAATATTCGAACAAAATGGACATATGCAATAACATAAACATTCATAATTTTCATCC
>JAQIYE010000536.1:0-11999 GCA_034699765.1 Xenyllodes armatus
AGGACTTGAGTTGAGCCAGGACTCTGGATATTTTATTATTAACAAATTATATATATTAAATGGGACATGACATAATAGTATCAATATCAAAATAAGATTGAAGAAAAGTTTAGTATAATGAATGACACGAATCTAATGGAAAATCTATCATATACTATAAATGTGGAGAACTGCAACAACAACAGGATATTTTATTAATGTTTAGCCAGGGAACATATAATATATATGTATGTTCCCTGATGTTTAGCTAAACATATATTTATATGTATTTAAAGGGCTTTTGCGATATGGCATCACTCTCAAGACCAAATGACACGATTCCCAAACCCAAAGTGAACTATTCGGGCTCGAATAACATCAAACATCATTACTGAATTTAAATTGTGAATTTCAAAGCTCATAAAGTTGTTAAATATTATTGGTTTATTTGATACATAGCAAATCTCCTATTTTAAAGAAATATTTGAGTTTATATCTTTATTCAACAATTATTGGGGAAGGAACTCTTGAAAACATGACCATATTTGGGTCATGTCAACGTCAAGATTCTCATGCTCATGATCAGATTAAAGTTCAAAAGAGGAAAAAAGTACTGCTTGACTCCTTTAAAATTTAAGGATTCAGGATTCTCATCAGGTATAAAGGAAGGTTCAGAAAGGATGACATTTAAGACATTTTTCATTACAGGAGCTACTTACATAGCTTCATACTGACAATAGCTTCGTGTTTCTCCTTCTTCTTCCATTATTGAAGGGTTAAACTTTTGTAAAGTTTACGAGTCAAGTCGTGATACAATCTCAAGAACCCAAAAGTCCAAAAAACCTCAATTTTTGTAAAAATTATTTTCAAATGAAACAAAGGAAGGAGTCAGAATAAGTCAAGGGGACAAAGGGTAACTAAATGAGTGAGTATGGCATGGATCAGAATTCATTAACACATATATCTGCCTTTTGAACTGATTCTCTCACCCTGAATTCTTGGAAACCTGAAACAGGAGTCAAAGTTAAAGATGATGGTAGATAAGAAAGGGTCAATCTTTCAAAAAGAAATAATAAATTGTGAGATCAGCAGAGTCCAAACCTACAGAACTAAATCAGATCAGACAGGAGTGTCTGTCTGTTTCCGTATTCTATTGTGTGATTGTCAGTGGGGCAGTACGGCAGTAGTGATTAAGATCAAACGTAAGGAAGGAAACAAAGGGAAAGATTGACTTTTATGCGTGATTGAACCACATTAGAATTGTAACAAATGGGTCAACCAAAGTTTGTTGGCCAAAATTCATGCTGTCATTGTCACACTAATAGTCCAGCAGGGCAATACCAAATTGCATCCAATAATTCCAAATTTCCAAAAGAACGCTAGAGACACTTGAGATTCCTGTCCCTCCTTTATAGAAGTGACATGGATTGTACGACATTTACAAATTTCAAAACAAAATATTACAGGGGAAAATAGGAAACAAACTGCTTTTACTCAAGCCCAGTGTGAAGTGAAAATATGGAGAGTCATTTGTCTCTTCCTTTGTGGTTCCAAGGGCATTTGGGGCAAAATGGAAAATAGAAGAGAAAGCTTAAGCTTGGATGAAGAGTATTAAATCTAAATCTAAAAATCTGAGGAAATAAAAGACTAAACTTCCTCTGGGTCTTTTTGGGGGGAATGAGCGAAACGGAATTAAACAAAAGCCAGAGGAAAAATTAACTTTTGATTTAAACCTCGGTCACGGAGTTGAAATATAAATTAAAATCAGCTCGCTTGAAGGACCAAATATAAATCGCTCGCTGTAAATACTCAATTGAGTCAGGGACTCCGACTCATTAGGAAAACCGTCTGTATTCTGTATCACACTAAAATGAAACTCATCCATACTGAATTACCTTAAATAAGAAAATGCAAATTCTTACTTTAGTAATCCAGACAATTTATGCAAACTTGTTCTATATTTTCTCTATTATCTTAAGTAATGAGTATTATCACATCAGAACAACAAAGCCCACAAGGGACAAGGGAGCCACAAGTCCCTGCAAAATCAAATATTGTAAGTTAATTGAGACTCCCACGATTACATTTAGATTGCCAAAATAGATAGTGGTCGATTTGAGTGCTGAAATATTATTTCGCAACATAACCACCACAAACACCGGCTGATACTTTCTAATAATTAAACGCCTTTTCCTTGATTCCCTGATCCCACATTGAGTCTGGTCACATTTCATTCAACTGTACAGTTCAGTATTGTATTGTTAAAAGTTAGTCAGCTTTAAAATTCTCACGGCCAAACAAACAAAGTAAACAAGTGGAAGGGTATGGAAAGTCTCAATTAATTTGATCCAATCATTTTAATTAAAAATCCACGAAAATTGTAACTTCCTGTTGTGACTTATAGGAAGAGGATGACCCATCATTCCCAATACTTGGTTTAGATTTAGTCTAGTTAAGGTAAAACTACTTAATCCCTTTCTCACTTCAAAGGAGTTAAATATCATAGTAATTTGGACTGATTTTTACACTTGTGGAGGGTCAAGTTCCTGCTATCATAGTAAATTATACCTTTAATTCAAACTAAAAGGTGTTCTTTTCCTCTCATTATTACATGCAATCAAAAAGGGCTTCCCGGTCCAAACTTATATGGTGAGTCAGGAAGGCTAAATTAGATTGATCCCGTTTTTATTAAGGAGCCTCCTCTAAATTAAAGAGGCTCACCTGGAATACGAATACTTACACATAAGTGTTTTGTAAATTGTTAGCAAACGGTAGAGAATACATATATCTTAACGAGCCTCACTTGGTTTTAAAACCTGAGTCGGCCTCGGATTCGGATTCTATGGCGGAGCGAGTCCCAAAGTACAAAATATGGAGATGAATCTAAGATTGACTCGAGTAACTCGTAGACTCAGTATCATGATACGACTCAAGCCGTGAATTCCCAGGACATTTGTCAAAGTGTGAGCAAAATTATCCTTTGCCAAACCATACCATTATGCCTTTATCGTCCGATTTGAAACATTGGGAATGACTCGAGGTCCATTAACAAAGCTCGGAGTCATGAGGAGCACTAACGAAATTGTTTTCCTTCTGCTCTATAAAATCCAAGAAACAAGATTTAAAAAAACAAAAGAAAACAAAATAATAGCTTATCATGTACAAGTCAGACCTCATACATTTCATTGTTTTGACTCATGATTGTAATTCTATATCATTTTCCCTTACTAATAACAAAAGTTTTGTTTCTCTTGTAATAATCATCTTTTATCACAAAATAAGGGCTATGGCAAACAAGGCTAGAAATAAGAGAGCTCCCATCTCATCACCCTTTGTATTTTTTATCCACAAGCAAGAGGGTCCTATTCTGGTTGGGTTGATGATGAGATGGTCCTTTGCAATAATAATATCCAACCAGCATCATAACAAGACAAGAAACAAACATGAAGTGACCCAACTAATTGCTTCACCTCATTTACTCCTATTCCTATTGTTTTGTGCAACATGGCGAAGGAATGATACGGGAATCACCTAAAAATAATGATAAGAGCAGAATCCAAACTTGAAACTTGGATCAATTCTTTTCCTACTTTGTGGAAGCAAACTCAAAGGGTTATATATTATATTACGTAAATGATAAAATGGCAACAAGAACAAAGTATTGATGAGAAATTAAAAATAGCTTCCCTTTGATTTTGGGTTTACTCATATTTGGAGCATTACTTAATCAGAGTAAATTATAGATAATCATATCATATGATGAATTCCAAACTATGTAAAAGTCGACTTGGTATGTCCAATATTTCTACGTTGTTCCTGAAATTATTAGAGTGGATTTTGGACCAAAAACTATGCTCCCTAAACTTTTAGAAGCAAAATGTAAACATTTTATGAGTTTTTTCGCATCCCAAAAATACTTATGCCATTGTTCTAAAAATGAAAGTCAAAGTAAAATTGGATACATACTTGTTAGATGAGGTCCTGCAAATAAAATTGAATAATTAGACTTAACATGAGATAAGTATGCATGTACAATTAAAATTGGATACATACTTGTTATAATAATATTTTAAATTTTTTTTTACTTGCCTGCAAACTCAAAGTCATCGTCTTGATCCTACATATAAAATAGAGCAAATTATACCCCAAATGGCAGTGAATGGCCGGAAGAAGATCTTCAATATTAATTAACTCGTTCTATTACCCAGTGTTTCAAGGAGAGGTTGGACAACGGAGCTGCGTTTGCAAATTCTAAATTGGCAAAGTGCCAATCCAAGATTTGACGATCACGTGGGGAGAGATAAACTTCACTTTAAATTAAAGATGGCAAGAATTAAGTTTAAATGTACGGGCTTTCATTTCAGAAAATGATGGATAGATTATTACCACGGCGGTTCAGCCTCCAGTTGCTCCTGCTTCGCCTCCAGTTCCTTTAACTCTTTTCTTGCGTCTTGATATTCCTTTAATTTGTAGTTCGAAACCACATCATTGTAAATCAATTGTTCAACAATCACGTTTAAACAATCGCAATCGTATCGTTCGTGGGATCGCTTGACTTACCTTAATTATATCATTCAATTCTTGAACTGTAGCTCGATAAGCAAACTCATTTACTGCATCCCTGTTGTCCATCTCCTCAAGTTCCACATATTTTTCGTGTAATTCTTTCATTTGCTGCTTGGCAATCAGTGCCTTTGATAAGGAATATGAAAAACAAATGTTAAACAAGCTGCCTACCATCAAACTCTACACGTCCTCGATTTATCTTTTCTTTGACCACATAATTTGTATACGATCAATAATTTCTTAATTATCAAACAAATATTTGTTATAATACCTGTGCAACACATTTCTTCTGCTTCTCCAACACTTCAGCTAACTCATTGTAGTGTTCCAACTGCTTCTCTTTTACATGTTTTTCCTGAAGCCTAACAAAAACAAAGTCATTTATAAATTGGCACGCGCGATTTGTAAAATGAGAAATTGTAATTCAGTAACGTTCTTACTTTATAACCCACTCCAAAGCCTCACCCAAAGACACGGCCCTTCCATTCACATAGCTTAGGTCAAGTTGATGCGACAAATAACTTGTAGCTTCCAATAAACGGTTGAATTCCCTTTCAATCTTTTCATCCTTTTCCTTTGGAACCTGATAAAAGAATTAAAAGGAACAGTTTATATAAAGGACAAAACATCTCGAGACATTACTACATCCGTAACACATTTTTATGTCAGGCCTAAGTAACAATGAGACTAACTGTTTCTCCATTCGCTTCAAAAAGCGGACACTTTTGGCGAATTCTATGCAACTCCATTTTAATCTGTCTCGAAAGAATATTGATGGGGTTTCCGCCTAACCCAGTCACGACCATAGCACCAAGGTCGGCCACATATTGATGTTTACGAAATGTAGCTATTCGACCTCCAACGCGGTCCCGTGATTCAAGAACAATAACATCCAAACCAAATTTCTTGAGTTGTTGTGCTGCCATTAGTCCAGCGACTCCAGCCCCGATAACAATAACCTTTCCAGCTTTAGTATTATCCGGAGGATCCTAAAAATTAAAGCAATATTTCATTTTCATTGACCTTCAGATAAATAGAATAGAAGTAAACTTGAATATTCTAAATTAAAGAATCTGCAAAAAGATTATATGAACAAAAACTACTAACGCTGCGTTTCTCAAAAATCCCAAAATTTATAAATCCATGACGATCCAAGAAAGCATGGACTCGTCTCACAAGGTTGGGATCGCTATTGTAAGGTGGCTCAAGTTTTTCCCAAACCGTTTTTAACGTTAGTTCATTCCTTGGATCCTCGAGCCACATTTCAAGCTATTAGAACACAAAACAAAATGAATCCTATTAGACAATAGATGAGCCTCTGGGGAATGTTATGCTAGATGTTAAAATTGGACATACAATCCTGTTGCGAAGGTACAGGTATAATTTCTGGGTTGGTAAAATTGCCTTAGCCAAGTCAGGTAGGGCTGCTGCTTCAGCAGTTGAAAAACGGTCGAACGGCAGACGACTGTGGAAAGCAGCTCCTTCTAGGCCTTTAATAATAAAAGTCAACATCACTTTTGTATTAATTTTAACTAACTGAAGTTACTCAAGGTTGAATTCAATTTTTGATAGAACTTACCTTTAGGTACCTCTTGCTCAGAATACTCATACTGTCGTCCTGACTTATGTCGCCCTTTTCCATGTGTTGCTCCATCATCATCATCCTCATTCCCAGTTTCATCCATTACATCATCTCCTTCAGCCAAAAGATCGTCATCTCTATATGAATCCAAAGTGTCTTCATCTTCATCCTCACCTTCTGGTTGAGCAGTCCCATCTGCACTTGATGGTGCCAAGTATTTGTACCTAACCCTTTGATTTTCACCTCGAATAACAATAAGCTTTCCACCCAAAACTTTTCTGTGATGAGAAGGAGCGATTGACGAAGATGACGAGGATGAATCTTGTTGCTCTTGATCATCATCGAGTCCCACATCCGACGCGATCTCTTGAAGCTCCGCTTTACCTTCAACACCAGAAGCCTTAAATTTTCCAGCTTCCAGTTTTTGAAGCATTGGAGACATGATAGACAGCTTCCCTAATTTTGGTGGTTGTGGTGATAAAATTGAAGTTCTTGACGGTCCAGCAATACTAATACTTGACAATGAAGATGTCGAAGACCGGGATATATCAGAATTAGTATCTTCATCACCAAGGTTGGGACTTTCTTCCTGGGTCATCGCCATCATGTCAACATCCTCCGGAGGCAGGCTGACACGGTGGCGTACTTCTCTTGATCCAGATCGTCGTCCTGAGTGGCCGTGACTCATATTCTCTTTATTCTCCGTTTTGATGTCCTTCCTGTCAAATCAATAAATCAATCCACGCAATTAATTGAATGGAATACATACCTATTTGAACGCTTCCTTTTCAATTTAACTTGAAATATTAAGTTAATTCTTACCCAAATACTCCAGTCAGTGTCAAAGACGATAAGATGAACCTTGACTTGACCCTCGACTCGTGACCAATCAAATCACCAGTACCAGTCAAAAATCTGCCGATGATTTCAAAACATATCCTATGTCTCCTATGAACCTCAAACCAGGTGCCAGGAGACAAACGCTGCTAACGCATAACGCCAACTTATACGTCCAAATGTTGATGTGATGGCTTGATTTTAAATAATTTAAATACCAGTGACCAATGAACCAAACCAATTTTCAAAATGCAAACCTCTACGTTATCACTTTAACGGGAGAATAAATTTTTTACAAATTTCTGAATAACTTTGTTCTTAGTTTTCAAAAAAAGTCAAAATAAAAATAAAACGGAAATATCAAAATAAAAACGTTCGAAATTTTAATTTAGTTTTCGTGTTTTCCCCATAAACCGGCCGATTCCAGTCAAGATTTTAAGTTTGAATCAATTGGCGCTGTTCTAATGGTAAACAAAACTCACAATTTCCCATTCCATCCATATTTCCACCAAACAAAGACGAGTCGAATCCCGTTCTAAATTATGTGGGATTATATCAATAAGGTTGTCGTTTAGGTCAGTTTGGATATTTGTGTTGTAAGATAATCTGATGTGCATGTTGGTAATTCATCATTTTAATCAAACTTTTAAAGTTTTATTAGCTGTTAAGCACGCTAAAGTTAATTTTTGATGCTAAATCCTCTTTAATCCAATAATTATTTAGGAATGGTCTCGCCTGATTGGGCTCAATTAAAAGGGAATCAAGCAGTATATAACATTATGCTATTTTGATGTTCAGCATGTTTATTGTCACATATTTTTAGTTCTTTACAAATTAGGTTAGTTACAATGCCAAGCTAAATAAAAGGGTCGCGTTTAAATCTTAAATGAACCAAACCTATCCAGACCCAAAAGTATAATGGAACAATGATGTCAAAGGTCATCAAATGACATGAAAGGGAGTTTTTTCTTAATCTTTCTGTTCATCGGGCTTCATACATGTTCCATAGACAGCATTTGTGTTTCGAGAAAGAAATTTCCCTGGTTCACTGTAGGTCCTTAAAGCTGTCCCACAACATTTCATAATCCCAGGACAAGTGAAATCTCCAACACAAATAGGGATACTTGGAGTGATTCTAGTGAGGGTCGATGACAATGAGTAAGCGATTCCATACGTTCCAGCGGCTACCTTAGGCCTAGGAAGGTATGTGTCACGGGCAACTTGAGGCATTTGACGTGTTTGACCCTGACCTTTGCCTCCTCCACTTCCACCAGCCATATCCTCTTGATGGTCCACATCTCCATCATGGACAGACTCCACGTCCTCTCCAGTACTATTGGTGCTGCTGGTCACATTAATAAAATTGTCATGGGCGTACCCATCATTGTATCCATTGACAGCTACTTGAGCTGGACATAAACCTGGTTTCCCATCTAGAATGTACACGTAAAAGAAATCAGGGTCAAATCAGTTAAAGTCAAAGTTAAAATCAGGGTCAAAGGTCAAACCACACTAAATTAGATTACCATTGAAACATTGAAACTTGTAACAACAACCATGAGGGTCTCTGAAAGCAACACAATTCTTTTTTCCTTTGGGGGGTTGGAGACATGAGGGTTCCAACATTTTTTCTGATCAGTGATCCCTGTCACCCTCCTCATCACAGAAATATGTTGGACAACAATTAAATGTTGAATCTCGGGTTGGTGGAGTTTCAGTACATGTTCTATTGAAGGGTTTTGAGGGACAAAGGGCAGGATTTGCATCTTGAGCTGAACAAAATGCTGGAAAATTCATATAAATTGTATAATCAAAATCAAAAGACGGTTCAGCATCATTTAATTTTAGATATTAAAAAATTACATGGAAAGGATTGAAGTGGACAACAGTCCCATGGAGTTGAGACCAAGAGGGTGTCATTTAAGGCTGAGCCAGCTTGGCATATGTTTGCCAAATTAAGTAGTCCAAATACACCTCCACCACCACAATAAGACGGCTTCTCTTTTATTGGACCCTTAAAGTTGGACTTTTCTGAAAAAACAAATATGTTTAATTTCAAGTTTTCTAAAACAAGCAATTATCAATGAGACAAAAGAAGAGACGTACCATTACAAAAGTATATTGGACTTTCTTGCCATGGGAGTCGGATGCTAATGCAAACTTTGTCTGACTCCGGTTCTGACTTTCCACAAAAATCTACGTTTTTTAAATGAAAAAAACACGGTTTCATAATTTTATAAAATTGGTCAAAATTATGAAAGTACGTTAATGCAGTTCGCTTTCTAACCATCTTCCCCTCCAATAACTTGGGGCCCAGACCAGAGGACAAGAAGGGTCAAAACTGTGGCTCCACAAATTTGTGAATAAGAAATCATCATTTCAGATTTGCATAAAATGGTTTATTACTTCAAGGTCCAAAATTTCAGGGATCTGAGAGAAATCTGAAATGAATAGTTATTTTGAAACGCATATGGGATATATTGGCATTTTGAGACTCAATTTCCAACAAAATGCCGGATGTTGGGGTAAAGTGTAACAGAACACAATTGAATTGAATTTTCATCCTATTGTTGGTAGTTTTGGCATTGTCATTGTTGTGGTCTGGCACTGAAATTATGAATGATTGTAATAGGTTGGGGTTATTGTGTCCCTTTCCGGTCAACATCATGAAGTCTCAACCAACCCAAGCAGGAACCCTAAAAATTTCCTTTGTTCAGTCTCAACTCTCTAGCCGTTCGTTTTCCTATATTCCTTTATGATTAGCTTTTCAAAATCATTTACAATTAACTCTAAAAACCACTGAATTTGTTTGTGCAGATTTTCATGATCATTCATGAATCGATGATGATGAGACAATTAATTATGAATGAAAATAAAATGTCACCATTATTGGACTATTGGAGTCGACTCCTCCTAATTTCTTAAGTACCAGTCCGAGTGTTTAATTTTTGGGACTCGAGTCCCCTAAAGTCTCGTAGCTTAGCTAGTTTTATTAAAGACTCGTTCACCAGGACCGAGTCCAGGAACCCGAGCCGAGTTCCAATTTCCAATTTGGATGGGATAAATTCCATAAAAAGTGCTTGTTTATAATCGTCATAATCGGGGTGCGTGTGATCAAAGTGCCCCCAGTAAGTGGTCGACAATGTTTATGAGGAAACTAATTTATCACCGATTAGTTTCCAATTACCTAACAATAATTATTTTTAAAGAAGCATGGTTAATTGACTTAACCTTGACATTGGGGCCAATTTTTCATAATTTGAGCTAAATATGATATTTTGGTAAGGAAATTGATTGTTTTCTTTTAAAAAAAACATGAATCTTTTTATAAATTGGACATACAAACACGAAGGTCATTTTTTGGCATCTTGGAATTGAAAGAATGACCGCACACATTCAAAAAATAATTCACTGCATGTTCATATGCATAAGAAAAGTAGGAAAGAACGTAAGAAGAGCGAAGTAGTGCAGTTGGAGCAGCCAAGGACAAAGGACGGGAATCAAGAGTGAATTGTTCAACAAAAATAAAATTGGAAGTTTTGATTTTCTCTTTTTGAAAATCCTGTGTCAAAAACGTCTAATTTTAATTGTTCAAAAAACGACGAGCTCACAAGTGAAGTAGGTGGTTTAGGTGATAAATCCGTCGTTTCATTTGTTGGTCTGTCTCCGTTTGACCTTTGACCTCATTTTGTATTTTTCACATTAGACTGATCCGTATCTTATCCTGATTCAATTGAAGTCTTCGAAGGAAGATTGGAATGGCAAGTGGTGGGAGCAGCGGTGGTCCTACAAGGGAGTATGAAATGGAATTTGATGCAATTCTCCTTGTGATGGAGGACCCACAACTAAGCTATCGATCTCGGCAGGGTGATGGACTCATTCTCGTCGAGGATGAAGAATATGCTCGTCGAAGACGAATTGACAATCGAACTGGACGTAAGTCATATTATTAAGAAATAATTTGCTACAAACATAACACATCACATATGCGGATTTTAGTTTTCTGAATTCTGAATATTTTTCATGAATTTGACTATTTTCAGGAAGGACCAGACGACGCTCGGGTGCTGGACCTCCAGTCCCTGGAAGTGGCCCATCATCAAATTTGGACGAAATGGTCCAGGATGATGATGATGATGACGACGACGATGGTATTCCTGTGTTTACAGGACCCATTTTCAGAGCAGTATCAAGATCAGCTCTGGCAACATCAGCTCAACCAACGTTTCAGTCAACTCGTATTCAAGCAGCATCACCTGGTTAGTTAAATGATCATTTAATATTACAATTAAGAACAGTGTCTTCATCGCCCATTGTCTAGATGTAGTTCCCTCAAATGCCAAAGGTTTCGAAACGAATAAGCCAAATCACAAATCTAGTCACTAGTTCCCAACCCAAACAATCAAAGAAGGGTCCAACCCACTAACAACCCCAACTAACTTTTATGTGCCTAATGTGGGTTTGGCAATAAGTCTGGAATTGGAACTCATTTGTCCATAGGGATACGAGTGCATAATGTTTAAACTCATGTTTTATATTTTCATTTTGTCGCTCATCTTCAACTTTAATTTTGTAGGACGAGGACGGGGACGAGGACAAATTGAACCATCACAAGTGAGGACTCCAAATCCGACGCGGATTGATTTAGTCTATGCCCGCAATGGACGCCAAGAAAACTGGTCGTACCGACAATTGACCGTACGTCAATGGTTAACTTTACGACGACAGACTGAATTTCATGCTCGATTCAGGACGAAACAAGCACAAAGGGGACCAATCAACTCTTTGAATGAGTTGTACGAACGATTTTTTGGTTAGTAATAACCGTCAATGAATTTTCTTTGATTTGCTTTTTCAATTAATAATTTTTTCCTCCCAGTTTGATTTTAAATATTTCCTGATTTGATTAATCACAATTCTGTTTTCTATTCATTTGTGAACAGTAGATTGGCCCGATCAGTCAAGAAGAGCTTTAGACTTTGCCACTCAAGTTTCCACAACTAATCTTGAGTTGAACAAACTGATTGAAGGATTT